>JAECUM010004097.1:0-111314 GCA_016617855.1 Megalonaias nervosa | reverse complement strand
GGTCTCTACCCATGCAAAGAGACAAGTAGGTTTGGGGCTCTCCATGCATCATTCTGGATGTAACTTGTAAGCAAGCTATTTAAAACAACCATTAAGTCAGACAAAACCAGACTGGATATTTATATAGTTCAAGTGTGTTCAAAGACCTGATTTGCTACTGGTAACTGACTTTAGTTTTAACTTATTTGTATACATGTTTTCTTTTTTTCATTCTCTTCTATTGGACAGTTTTGGAAAAGCCTTGTAAACAACATTAAGAAAAAATCAATTTTGGTTCATAAATGGATTTTGAGGGGCATATTAATTTTCTTTGAGATCACCCGATTAGACATGTATGCCCGTTTGGTAATTTTTATCGTTTACCAATTTGTAAATATTTGAGACTGGGAATTCTTGGACACAACCGTGGAATTAGGACTAAGTCAAAATCATTTAAATCAGACAACTTCAATTTGAATAGGCATGTTTATACTGTAACAGATGGTCTGATTAGAATTCAAAGACATTATAGAAATTCATTTTATTTTAAAAAGAATTATTCTTGGAATTTATTTATCAAAGCCTTGTTATGCATTTACATGTGTGCAAGATATCAACAAAAGCAGAAAAAGTAATATTTAGTCAAACCATGAAAGCTCAGACATTTTGATATATTCAGTAGGTACTAAGATCTGTTTTGGTTTTGGTGATTCTGTTCTCGTCTTTTACTTTTGCACACCTATTTAAAATTTTTAATGAGACTTATTTTAAAACAATTTTCTGACATGGTTAATCAACAATCACTCACTTATGGGAAACAAATTAAATGTAGTAAGCATATTTTGCTATAATATGTAAATGAGCTGAGTAGGTTTTCATGCCATTAAAATTTGTGCACATTTAGTAAAATTTTGAACTGCATTTAGAACCAGCTACTTGATGCAGGCAAGATATATATGTTGATATGCTTATGTTGATTACTTCATTAGATTTTATGTTATTACAACAGTTTTTCACATACTTTATTTTCTTGGCAAAATGTCTCCCTTTCACCTGCAAAAGCAGGATTTGTATGCCACCACAGTAATAACATTCCCTTAACTTCATCCAGCTAGATTTTTCCTTTCCATATATCAAGTACCAGTATAGCAAAATGACATATACCACATTAGTAATAACATTCCCTTAACTTCATCATCCTAGATTTTTCCTTTTCATATATCAAGTACCAGAATAGAAAAATTACGTTATTATGGTATTATGTTGGGTATAATGGAAATATAATTTTCTCTTCCAAAACAAATCTCTTTAATTTTACCGAAATGTAAGTACTATGCTACCAATGCTTTGCCAGATGAATACATTTTAACACATCTCAAGTTAAGTTAAAGTGCGGATCGTTTAACAATCTTGATAGATAAATAGATCTATTTCTACAGCCATGCGGCTTGTACATGAAGTCACTTTGCAAAAACTGCATGTGTCTCCGCTCAGAGAAATACCTCTTTTATATGACTGTGTTTTCAAAACTGAACATTTCACTAACTTTTCATGCCCATGTGACTTTGCAATATTTGAAAATGAGTTCTGATTCAATGTAATATGATTCACCCTCTCAGGGAAACAAATTTACCATCACCAGGTTCTATTACTCCACAGGGAATACACCTGTATAATCAGTAGGGTCTATGACTTTGACTCCACATTCCCAGGGGAAGCAACTGTACCATCACTATGGCCTATGACTCCATAGCGAATACAACTGTACCATTACTAAGGTCTAACACTCCAACTGTACCATCACTAGGGTCTATGACTATGTCACCTAAATTGAAGCATTCAGTGACTTCTCATGCCCCCTTTAAATGTGTAAGGTTTGCACAGAGCGCTTTTACATTGTAACATGCTCCCACCCCTCTTCACAGGAAACACAAATGCACCATCGCTAAGGTCTATATTTCATGTGTCATGCTTGTCTATATATTAGTGGTAGCTGCACCTCATTAAGGTAAGCCAGTGTCTTTTTGCAGTCTGAGACATATATACCACAAGTTAATCACTTCGACCTACCTTTCATAATTTGTGATTATTTGAAATTTCCTTTTTTGCAGATTTCACGGTTGTGCTATGAAATATAATGTTTAAGCCTTGAACTTGAAATCAACATCATACTAATTCATGCAAATTACTATGAATAATTTGCACTGTTAGAACTGTTTATTTTAGGTCAGTGAAATTTGGATATCATCATGTTTAGAATAAGTGACAACAACATCCTTGCACAATTGCTGCTATTATTATTAATCTTTGTTTTCACACATCTCTCACTCAGATTAATTATCCTGACACTTAATGTATGAAACTGAAAGGTAAACAATTTTATCTGTGTCAATGGACTGTTTGGTGACTGTAGAATGGTATTCCGATACATTAAATCAATACATTATGTATAGGCCTATAGAGCCCAGTTAAACCTTGCAAACGCAATACTGACATTTTCACTTTCGTATCATTTTGCAAATCAACTGTATCAAAAGAACATAATCTACTGTATACAACAAAGAAAGTATGTCAAGCATCCATTCCTTTTTTCCCAAGATTTGTTTCTGTCCGAATGATTTTGAACGTTTTACGTGTCCCTTCGTAAATTCAACACGCATGTTCTTTGTTTTCATATTTGGTAGGGGTGGTGGTAAACGCATAAAACAAAAGAAAATTACTGTTACGTAAAACATTTTGTATGCTGCTATATAAAATAGGTTAAATGTAGCACGTTGAGCGATTGAACAAGCTATTGGCAGTAGATAAATACAAGAGAACCGTTCCTTTTTAAATATTCCGAATCGCATTGCTGTGTTCCGGAACACTTTAACACATTCCCTCAGGAAAACAGTTATAACACAAAGCGATGCAATATTAAATCTAAAGTTTCAAATATTATTTTCTCCAATAATTTGATTCCATTTGTATCAGGACATCTAAATTTCGTAATGATCTGCCCATCGTCTATTTTGTTTACATTAGAAACAGTGTTCGTGACCATTCTTTTAGGAAATTTCAATTTTGATAAATTCTTCAGTTGTTAAACTACAACAGGAATCCAGTCTACCTGTCAGCTGAGGTGCTAATCTTTTCACGCCATCAGTGATGCGTAGCTGTCGACCGTGTTCCATCTCCGCAAGAAAACAATTCCTTGCTGACTGAACCAACGAATTCTGAAAAATCTTACTATTCTGCAATATAACCACTGTGGGCACCATATGCAATCTAAACTGAGTATGATGCATTTATCAAAAGGTTTGATTTTCTTCAGTGGCATTTTATTGCATAATGCATAGTACTGCTGTACTGCGAGAAGTATGCTCAATGGAATTACACGCCAAGGCTGTGGGGTTATCAAGTTTAACACACACTTCCTGTTTATTGATAGGCTGGATTATAAACTTTAATAAGAACAAATTCCTGGAACTTTAGATTTATGAGTTGGGTATCGAAATAATTGAAGAGGAACGTTTTAAAAAATGTTATCATCATCGTCGTCATTATCATCATTATCAAATTGTTTATCAAAATAATCATCACAACTATAACAGTACCTACATTATTGCCACCAAATTCTTATCATCATTATCGTTGTGAATATGGCCGTGTACGATGATCGTTAATTCTATTATTTCTGTAATGTTCTTGTTGTGATGATTACAGTAATCATGAGGATTATTCCTACTATTTACTTGCTGATAATTGTTGTTGTTAATCTTAGCCTTCCTGTGGTTTTGTGTTGAGCGGGGGTGTCCTCGGCTTACTGAAACTTTATGTATTATGTAGCTGGAAAGTGTTTTAGTAATGTTTTATGAGGAGAAGACGTGATTTGTGTACCATTATTTGAAATAAAAAAAAAATTATGAGCGAAAAGCAATGTTCCACTTCTCTTTCTTCTTCAATGCAATCATATTTGTTTGCATCCAGAAAACGACATTGTGCAACAAATTAAAGGTGAGTGAACATTCTGTTTTCAAAACCATATGCACTTTTTGCCAAGTATTTGGTTTGGTTTGATTTGGTGTTTTAACGCATAACAAACACAAGGTTATTTATGCTGAAACGATTGGGGTAAAGTGTCTTCCCTATGAGCAAACCATTGGGGTAAAGTGTCTTCCCTATCAACAAACCATTGGGGTAATGTGTCTTCCCTATCAACAAACCATTGGTGTAAAGTGTCTTCCCTATCAACAAACCATTGGGGTAAAGTGTCTTCCCTATCAACAAACCATTGGGGTAAAGTGTCTTCCCTATCAACAAACCATTGGGGTAAAGTGTCTTCCCTATCAACAAACCATTGGGGTAAAGTGTCTTCCCTATCAACAAACCATTGGGGTAAAGTGTCTTCCCAATCAACAAACCTTTGGGGTAAAGTCTCTTCCCTATCAACAAACCATTGGTGTAAAGTGTCTTCCCTATCAACAAACCATTGTGGTAAAGTCTCTTCCCTATCAACAAACCATTGTGGTAAAGTGTTTTCCCTATCAACAAACCATTGGGGTAAAGTGTCTTCCCTATCAACAAACCATCGGGGTAAAGTATCTTCCCTATCAACAAACCATTGTGGTAAAGTGTCTTCCCTGTCAACAAACCATTGGGGTAAAGTATCTTCCCTATCAACAAACCATTGGGGTAAAGTGTGTTCCCTGTCAACAAACCATTGGGGTAAAGTGTCTTCCCTGTCAACAAATCATTGGAGTAAAATGTCTTCCCTGTCAACAAACCATTGGGGTAAAGTGTCTTCCCTATCAACAAACCATTGGGTAATGTGTCTTCCCTATCAACAAACCATTGGAGTAAAGTGTCTTCCATATCAACAAACCAGCAGATATATTGTGACTGATCTTCTTTTCCATCTGTCAGTCATTCGTTTGTTCTTGTAACCTGAATTGTTACACAGATTAAGAGTGGATTATTATACTGGGTATCATGTTTCGAGAGGATGTAGGGAATTCTTCGGATCGTGGATGCCCGAGAATGGGGACGGTGTGCTGCGGGAGTGCGGGTAGGTAATCCGAATTCCAGCTACACGGACTGATGGAGGTTATTTTATGCGGAGACGATTGGGGTAAAGTGTCTTGCACAAGAACATGCAATTAGATATATTGTGATTGAAGGTGGTGGGGTAATCAATATTCCAGAAAAATAAAAAAATATAAAAACTGTTCCGTGCGTATACTCATTCCCACAGGCTTCACACAAAAGAAACGCTTAGCGCATGTTTTTTTTTTTTTTTTTTCTTAAACGTACTAAATTTTCTGAAGAAATATGTTTGTTAAACGCGAATGATTTTCTTAGGCTCAAAACTTACCACCATATTTTGTGTACACTTGTGTTTATGAAATGGAAGAGGATGGCCTAGTTTATCCGGCTAAAGAAGTTTGTATAATTGACGATCTTGCTGCTGAGTACGTTTTCTATTTGTTTCTCTTTTTCTAATTTGTTTTTAATTTCAACAGAAAATATTGTTTTTGTTATCATTTTTATCTCAGAAATAAAATATATGACGTTGTCTTTTTAAACATTCGAACTGTGTAAACCACTGTCTCCAGATTTTCACTTTGTCATATTTTACATGTACCAGTATTTCTTATTTTTTTTGGCGAGGGAGAGTGATTTATTTTGTAACATATATAACCATAGCTGTAAATTTATATAAAGCTCACAATCATATGATACTTTGATTTAAAGGTGCTAAGCACAATCATTTGCAATTTGATAATGAACGGATTGTCCATCGAAGGTCGGCGAAGATCGCAGTTCCGAAAATATGTTCATCAAAAATATTTCTCCTCATTCAGCACCACACAGGATATTAAAAATGGACTGGGAAGGAACAAATACAGAATTGACAGTCAGTGCCCGTTTAAGATTTTTTAATAATTCGGTTTTTTAAGTAAGTTTTTAAGCATAGGGAAATTTAAACCACATCGAGAATTGTTTAGACATTGTCTACTCAAATTACACTCTGTTTCTGAGCCACACATGTTTAAAAAGAAAGACTAGAGTTTCTTGATTTTAAAAACCAAAAAGATGTCGAACTTCTTCATTCCATACAAGAGCATTTCCAAATGACACGTATTTTTAATTTAAAAAATCATAAATCCATACCATGCCCTACCAATAAGACCAATAAATCCATATCATGTTCCTACCGATAAGGTTAATAAATCCATACCATGTTCCTACCCATAGCGCTATTTCAGATATTGATCAGTGATTTTTTTTTAATAAAATAAAATGGAAACACTCTAGTTTCTAAACACAAATCATAATCTTCATTGTGCATATAGAAGAGCAAAAGAAAAAACAAAAAAACAAAAAAAAAAAACAAACTGAAAATCATGCACATTATAAGAATGCCTCATACAATATTGGGAATATTCATATTTTTAAAGAGCTGGTGTAAATATTTCACAAGTTTATCATAAAGACAACAATCTGAGTAAGAGTGTGATTAAAGATATATGTTTTACAATATAACATTCAGAAGAATAAAATGTTGAATTGTCAATTTTAAACCAAAAAATGTATCATTCAATGTTCTACAAAACATGAAGATTTACATAGTACATTATGTGATGATAACATTGTAATAAACAGCGTCACAAGTTATAACAAAATTGTTAAAATTGCAGTAAGCGTCGTCAACCCTGATAGCACGATTAGCATTGAAATAAACATCGTCAACCCTGATTGCACGATTATTTACATTGAAATAAAAAGCGTCAACCCTGATAGCAAGATTGTTAACATTGAAACAATCAGCATGAACCCTCACAGGAAAATTGTTACACTAAAATAAACAACGTCAACCCTGATAGAAAGATTGTTACACTGAAATAAGAAGCGTTAACCCTGATAGAAAGATTGTTAACAGTGAAATACTCAATATCAAACTTGATGATTATATTGATACAACTGTATGGTATGCAAAAAGAATAAATTCCGTTCATGATGCATATTAATAGATATACTGTAATTGGCATTAAAATGGTGAAATAGCAATCCCACTTCTAAATGATACTTTCCTGTGTCGAACGGTTAGGGTGGATCAAGTTATCTATGACTAAGTGGTTATATTCAGTTTATCTATCACATACCTTCCGTTTCTAGTTTCAGAGTCCTATCTTCGACCAACCTGCAAGCAGCATATTGTGATCCTGATGTGGCCATCGTATCGTTTTAATTTACTGTGGCTCTAGATGAAGTTAATTGTCAACTTTACACACTGCCAATCTTAGGACTCGGCTGCAAAAGACAGAGAACAAACTTAAAGCCAAACTCCATGTACATAAAACTATTTAATTTAAAAATAGTTGTTGTGATATCAGCTATTGTGTGTAAAAGTACAATGTCAGGCATCAAATAAATATGTACTATTAAACACTATAAAGATAAGTCTATTATGTAAGCACTTGCAAATTGAAACGCCATGTCTGATTGCTTTGCAAACAAAGTGGGAAAGAGTATTCAACCAGTATTAATAATGTAATAATATTGTTAACCTACTTAATGATTATTTTCCGCTCAGAAGAAGTACACCAGCACATTAAAAATGCATATTATACACTCGCTCTAGTTCTTCTGGTTGACGGTCAATTTCATGGAATGGACCTGCATAGGTCGTTTACCGTCCTCGATGTGGTTTGTCAATCGATCATAGTCAGCATAAAGCAAATCCTTCTAACAAATAATCCCCGGAAACATACAAGTAAAATTCATTGTAGTAAATAATACCCGTAAATGTAAAAGTAAATCATTCTAATAAATAATCCTGTTGTTTACACTCTTAATTTTGTATGGGTTATTTCAACACGTATATATATATATATATATATTGTTGTGAATGGGTGTGTAAACTTTCCAACTTCTGGATCTAACTGGTTGAGATCAGTCAGAGGAAACTCAGACTAAATTTATACATTAACGGCAAGCCAACAAAGAGATTACACTGTACATATAATTTTGCGCATGCGTACATAATCTTCTTACAGATCCGGGACGATACCATTTGTATCAGTAATGAAAGCTAGCTATCATATTTCTTGAATTGCTTCTAGTCAATAGTAGTCGTGCAAAATAGTCAGTAGTCATTCCAATAGCATTTTATACACTGACTGGAGTTGAATTTCCGTAATTATGAACACTGGTAGTAGGAATGCATATTTATGTAGTCAGAATGATATTTACAAACTACAATAATTAAAGAAAATCTACTCTAATTGTGAATACGGTAATATGACTAAATTTGTATATGGTTAGACTTACACTGGCTGATAACTGCCCAACATCCATTGTGAACAGAGGGACAATTAATTCGCATTTATGTAGTTTTATAATCATATAAAGGAGATTGACACTTACAAAATTTATATAAATCCCGCAAAATGTAAGCTTCCTGAATTATGTGGTATGTCAATTTCGAGAAAATGCATTTTCTATACCTTCCCAGGCAAAGTTGTGACGCTTTAAACAAACCCGCCAATCATTGCAGTGAATTTCTGAAGCATGTATGAACAACCTAGATAACGAAGAGATTACACCGGTTATGACTAGGTTCCCTGGCTGATTGTGTTGCAAACTATTAGATCAAGGACATTTCAAGGAACAAATGAATTGTATTGTTATGTGTATGCCTCGTTGATGTTCTTTGTCAAACAAACGAAGACAGTTAAACTAAAAAAAAAAAAAAAAAAACAAACATGAAGGATGAACAAGGATAAAGTTATGACAACAACCCGTTTATATCTTCGAATTTAGTAACCCGAATGCTTGCATCTGTCTACTTATCTACATATCCATCCATCCATCCGTCCATCCATCCATCCATCTTGCAGATACTACTGCTATGAATTGAAATCCTCCTCCTTTTCCAATTTATTTTCCTTTTCCTACTAATCCTACCACCACCATAACTACAACCATAACTAATACTACTACAACCACTACTACAACAAGTGCCGCTGTCGCTACTACAACAGTCAAATCAGCACTCAGCATCTCAGCAAACAATACTATCAGGGGCACTACTACTGTTAATGCTGCTTTTATAGCTTTTACTCCTAAATTAACTTTATGCTATTTTTATGCAACCTCCCCGCCCGCTTTCGCTATTAAAACCCCGCTGATATTCATACAAACGCCACTGTTTCTAATTTTTCTTTTCCGTTGTTGTTGTTCTTTTATGCTGTTGACACCAATACGGCCGCTACAGATTATTGATGATGTATTACAAACTCCTAAACAAAAATTGATACAATCCACCAAAGGAATGACCAGAGTTGCTGCCCCTGCTTTACTTATTTCACAGCCTTCCAAAATACAACTGTATATATATCTGCCTAACGCATAAACCTACTGTCCCGCTGTACTTGCCAACGCGAGCCATTACAGCGTTGTTAACATTAACCCCGCTGAGCTTGCAATCGTGGCTCATTACAGCGTTTGGCGGCATTCACCACGTTGCCTTTGCTAATGTCAGTCATTACAGCGTTTGCGACATCGACCCCCTTGTGTTTGCTAACATGGGTTGTAGATATGGACCAAATATGTTTCCAAAAGTGGACCATTGCAGCATTGTTGACATTGACCCCGTTGTGTTTACTGACGCGGACTATTACAACGTGGTCAACCTAGACCCTCACTGGCTGTGGTAGTGACAGGGGAGAGTTTGGTGATGATGATTGTTGTGGTGATGTTCATGACAGCGTTAATAAAAATAGTATTGTTATCCCCACTCCACTATTTCTACTCCACTCTTTCTACATTTGTGTTCCTATGTAGCACAAAATAACTGTTCTCTTTTATTGATGTGAGATCAGAATGAAAGTATAGCCTAGCAAACAAGACCGGTCCTGTCCATTAGCTATTTTATTCGCAAGTAAAATCACAAAGTCCCAAGTCTGAGGGCTTTGTTTATGGGAGGCGTTGTCTTTACACAAGGTCAGCATAATCACATACGATGCTTGATAAGTGTGTCACCCATTTTCAAAGTACGAAGAGAAAGTAACTTCTTGGAAAATAATAAATTATACTGAAAGTTAGTCGGATTTCCTTTCCAACATAACGATAAATAGATAAAAGTGTGCCGCGCTTTGAGATTACCAATAAATCAGAACCCTTAATATGGACTATCTGAAGTCAAAACCTGAATCAAATACACCTCATAACAATGGACTGTGAAGTCCAAGCCTGGATCAATATATATCTTATAACGTTAGACCCTGAAGTCCAAGCCTGGATCACATATCACATACACATTATAACGTTAGACCCTGAGGTCCAAACATGAATAAAATACACCTCATAACGTTGGACTCTGAAGTCCAAGCATGGATCGAATAAACGTTATAACGTTAGACCCTGAAGTCCAAACCTGAATCAAATACACCTCATAATGTTTGACTCTTACGTCCAAGCCTGAATCAAATGTACCTTATAACGTTAGACCCTGAAGTCCAAACCTGAATCAGGTACACTTCATAACGTTGGTCTCTGGAGTCCAACCCTGAATCAAATACACCTTATATCGTTTGACAACACGCATCTGGTTCAGTGTCAGAATAGCACAATAGATAAAAAATCAGACTTGACCAAAACACGGAGTAGAAAAGCAAGCGAGATTTTCCTAGTGGATAATTGTCATTGATCAAACTTAGCCTTGACAAAAACATGTAGATAAAAAGAAACGAGAACGTCTTATTGGCTTTGAGTTATAATGAATTTTCATGCTAGTGACAGTCTTGAGACTAAGAACGAAATAAAATGCAATTAAATCTCGGACACTATTGACACGGATGTTGGTGCTCTTACTTGGGGACAAAAATATCTCAGGCAATACTGCTCCATAGCTATTGGATTGGATGTCAATTGCCCCAACACCCAACTAGACTATTAGCACACTGTGAATAAAATGGTGTTGTATAGCCTAACATTCTGGATATATTCGTGCTCTGAAAGGCTTCGTGTACATTTCAATTGCGCAGAAAGTAAACTAAATTAATTCTCTAGAAATATTATTTACGCACTGCGCAATTAGTATTCCTCTTTTACTATAGTTTTGAGATAATTTCAGGAGGAGGTCCATTTCATCCATGTATAAATAGATTGATGAATATAGACAGATTCTGTTATACGTGCATAGTTTTCTTACCTGCTTATTTGCCTATTCACTTTTTCACAAAGCCCCATTCAAAGTCATGCAGTACAATAATTATGGCTATTAGTACCCTCTTCTTTGTATATTCATGTGTATGCGTGTCTTTATTATGGATTTACTAACATCTTCTGTGTATGTTTATCTATGTTATGGTCATTAGTGCCATCGTCTTTGTATATTCTTGTGTGTGCGTGTCTTTATTATGGATTCACTAATATCTTTTCTGTATGTTTATCTATGTTATGGTCATTAGTACCATCTTCTTTGTATATTCATGTGCATGCGTGTCTTTATTATGGATTCACTAACATCTTCTGTGTATGTTTATCTATGTTATGGTCATTAGTGCCATCGTCTTTGTAGGTCTATGCGTATGTGTGTCTATGTTATGGCCGTTGTTGGCATCTTTTGCTTATATTTATGTATATGCGTATCTCTGTTATGGTCATCATTACCATCTTCTGTGTATGTTCACGTGTATGTGTGTTTATGCTATCGTCATCATTATCATCTTCTGTGTGATCATGTGTGTGTGTGTTATGTTCATTATTGTTATTTTCTGTATATATTTATGAGTATCTGTATCTTTGTTTACATGTGTCTAAGCACAATGGGTCTTGCTTCTCTTCTGCTGTCCATATTGTAAGTCTGTGGGTGATGGATTGCAAATAACAGTGCTAGTGATTCTATGATAGCATCCTCCACTTGACGTCATATTCTTTGCATATGTGTGGGTGTGTCGGATGGTAGATTTGTTTGTGCCTATCGCACTATATTCCTTTCCCTTGTCCTTTGTGACTGCATTGATGGCATTGGATAGTAAATAGGGTAATGATGGGTGTTGGATGGTAATCATGTATGCTAAAGTTCTAGTCATTTATTTTATTTCCTACACTTCTTCATTCATCTTGATTGTAAGAATGGGTGTTGCATATTGGAAAGGTAAGTGTTTGTTTCCATTACATCATTCTAGATTTCTTCATCTGTTTGTATGCTTGTACACAAGTATCTCTGTACACCTGTATATCTTCCCAGACCACTCTTTCGGTGTGAATGATTACAGGTGTGATTGTACATGTATGTATGCATGAACAAAAAAGACATATCCACGCCATTTGTATAAGGGTCACGATGTACTAGTTATCAAGCTAAGTATATGAGTTATCTCCCCTGCCTTTCCTGCATGTATAAGTACCGGTACTTTCAGTAGCAAGCCAAAGCATAGTAGTTACCTCATGTTGTATTTGCACAGAGTCGATAGTGACCTTCTTAGTCCCATACCATCCAAAACCACTAATGCTAAAATCGCATACATCTCAGAAGTGACCTAGTAATCTTAATTCCGTTGCATCCCCACACTTCCCCAACTCCAAAGTTAAAATTCCAATACATCCCACATTTCCTCAAACCAAATGTTAAAATTCACATACATAGACTTTCCAAATACTCAGTTCCTACACTAACCTAATGTGAAATTCTTATTGAACCCCCATAGTGTCATCTATTTTGCAAGTCAACGGCTTATTTTAATTTTTTTATGGTCCCATAGTGATATCCGTTTTATAACTATGACTCCATACTTTCCCCTGCAGCTACTGTCCAAGCTCAGGCAATAATACTCGATGTTTCCCAACAGAATGTCATACACCGAATAGAATGAATCCGACCACACTGGATAAAAAATTTACCCGGTGTCTTTTCCCGACGTATTCTTCTTTTGCTTGGGGAATTTAAAAGATTGACGCCTTTGAAATTATGACCTAACAGTTCATTTGTTTTACATTGTTTTACTCGCCATTTATGTGGATTCCGTTGTTTGCAGCATAGGTCAAAATAATTCCAAATAAAACAAAACTTGCCGAATGGATTACTGTGGTATTGTTTAATGTCTGTGACTAACCTTGAGTTTGTATTCTGTCTACAGATGACTCGTCAAAGACAACATTTCACTAGGATTTAAAATGATTACCTACAAAGTGAACAATTGCAACCTCGTCCTTACGGATTTTTACTTTAAAAGGTATTGACTGACATTGTCCTTTGTCTATCAAAGCTTTGTATGTAATTCTTTTTAAGGGAGCACATAACGTAAATTATTCTATTAACGTGTTATATATATATATATATATATATATATATATATATATATATATATATATATATATATATATATATATCTGTTTTAGTGTGATAATTATTTATTCTTTGTAAAATGACCTTTAAACATATATACGTGTTGCATAGTTTATGAAAATATCGCAGAATTTACCAGCTTCCATTAAATGGCTTACATCTCAAAAAAAAAACATCGGAAAATATTAAGATCATCCCTAAAATAAATCATTTGAAATATGTTTATATTCTCTGTTCAGATTTCTTTCTGTGCATGATATACATCTATCTTCGTATTGTTCCACAATTAGTAGTTTATTTGTATAGTATAGATATATAGTGCATTTCATTTTTGTCCATGAATGTAAATTGTAAAGGTAAAGGTCAGTTTGTAAAGAACATATTACATAACTAACTTTAGTCCACGAGTGTAGACTAAACTTTGAGATAATTTTTGTAAACAACTTTACTTGGATTTGAGTTAAGGACATTGTTTTTCAACTCGGAAATGTATGGTCCACCCAATGATTGTCTGGTTGATTCGCTAAAGTTTAGGTACATGGACCTGGCCTTGTTTACAGTTTGGAGTAATTTTCCGTTACGATGACATGGTATTTTCAGAAAATGGTTATTGCGACATAGGTCAAATGGGGAGGTACATAAAGTTGTTTACATCAGAATTAAGCATTTCTATCTTAACATTTGTGGAATCAGTCTTTTAGCTGTTTTAAGATGATTATTTTATTTAAATTATTTACTAGAATTACAAAGTGATCATTGACGTTTCGGACTAAATCGCTATTTTGGGATTATTGTGAATTAATTTAACAACAATCGGGATCACATCATTGCAATTCATCAAGACTGTTAGCATATCGGCACATTCCAGAATATTGATAGATCAGTGCATTCAAGACTGGTTGTCATACGGAACACTCTAAAGTTTTGGACTTTTGATAGAACTTTTAGGACTATTTGGGATTTAATTCACAATAGTGTAAGTTCCTCTTCAAGTGTCATTTTGCGTTCTAGGGAGGAAATAAATCATTTTTTGAATTTTTCTAAGCTTGTTGGTTTTGCTTTTTGTGTTACCTAGTTTAAGACCATAGATTTATAACAATATAATTCACAATGTAGTCGTAATTTGTAAATGCAGACGGGTTATTGACATTCATTCATCTCTTGTTCAAACCATATAATTTTCCATCAAATGATTACTGACACTTGAACGTTTCCTGCTGAATAACGCGCCTGTATTTAAATATTATAACTGACTAAAGTATGGTTTGTCCGCGACATATCGACTCTCGCCATATGTTGATATATAAACCGTGTTCAATATATGCTGTTTTGTAAATCTGTTTTCTGTACATCTTCATCCATTTCAGCTTCCAATCATTACATGTGTACGCGCACGCGCGCGTGTGTGTATGTGTGTGTGAGTAGATAATTGCAAATACTAATACAATACACGGATATGTGTGCAAGCGTATTTAAGAACGAAATTTACTAATAAGAAGACTTAGATTATTAATCGTTTGACAATTTATCTGTAGAAATTTAATGTATATTGATGAAATGAGAGATACAGCTGTTTTGTTTTGGTAGAAATTAAATGCATGATGTTGAAATAAGAGAAGTAGGCTGCTTATTTGTAGAAATTCGGTGTAATATGATGAAACGAGAGACACGGGCTGTGTATCTGTAGAAATTCAATACATGATGATGGAATCAGAGACACAGGCTGTTTATCTGTACAAATTAAATGTATGATGATGAGATAGGCTGGGTATCTGAAAAAAGAAAGACACAAGCTGTTTATCTGTAGAAATAAGAGACAAGGCCTTTTTATTTGTACGTCTAAAGTGGAATGGAAATGAACGGTTACCACTTGGATTTATAAGTCATCTGTTATGATACAGTAAGCATTGATAGTATTTGCCTGTGAAAGAAATTCAACCGTGCTCTTAAATTTGTATCTAAATAAAGTTGCATCGCCATTGTCTCTTTGGATTATAAGAGCCGTGTCTGTTTTATCATAACCAATCAGGTGAGAAGGACGGCCAATTGTTCTTATTCTGCAAGTTTTCTTTGTAAAAAAAAAAGCAAGAGACAGTGTCCATATTTTGTTTTAGAAATAGAGATAAGAAAGTATGCCTACTTATTAGATTTTGAAAGAAAGACCACACCTACATCAGGAAACTGAGCGTGAACATACTCTTTATAAAGACTTTGTTGTAAAATAAAGTGAAAGCTATTGCTAGAATACAAGTTTGTTTAGAATGTTTTTTCTTATATATATATATATATATATATATATATATATATATATATATAATTGGTGATATTTTAAGCCTTGATAGGAATTACTGAATTATCTCTGGGATTGTGATATAAATTCATATTTCAAAATTGTAATTCACTTTGATGTAAACATACAAACTTATGATTGCCATATTAAAACTTTAAAAAGTGTGTACTTTGAATCAACTACCTTCCTTACCCTACCTTAAGTTATACCTTGAATCAGCTGCACTCCTTACTCTCACTTAACTTGTACCTTGAATCAACTACCCTCCTTTAAGTTATACATTGAATCAACAACCCGCCTCGCCTTATTTTATGTTATACATTGTATCAACTACCCTCCTTAACCTCCTTTAAGTTTGACCTTGAATCAACTACCCTACTAACTCTCATTTAACTTATATCTTGAATCAACTACCCTCCTTACTCTAATTTAAATTACACCTTGAATCAATTACCCTCCGTACCCTCGTTTAATTTATACCTTGAATCAACTACCCTCTGTACCCTCGTTAAAGTTATACCTTGAATCAGCTACCCTCTGTACCCTCGTTTAAATTACACCTTGACTCAACTACCCTCCGTACCCTCATTTAAGTTATACCTTGAATCAACTACCCTCCGTACCCTCATTTAAATTATACCTTGATTCAACTACCATAATTACTCTCATATAAGTTATACCTTGAATCAACAACCCTCCGTACCCTCATTTAAATTATACCTTGATTCAACTACCATAACTACTCTCATATAAGTTATACCTTGAATCAACTAAACTAGATTGAACTCATTCAGGGTGTTGTTGATGATTAGCAGTAAAGTCATTTTGGAGACGAAAAGAGAATTCCTTTAAAAGTCCGATAATTTTCAATGACCTCACTTGAATCAAATTTCTAAGTTCTAGATTTTTATTGTATTTTATCTCGTTGTTCAATACTTATCACTCACCGTTTGACGCTGTGAATTCAATCTGAATATCATATCGCTCTTTCACCATGCTATCAACATTGCAAGGATACTGTGTCAGTCTAGCCAGTCTATCGAATTTATCAACATTTGAATGACATTGTGTCAATCTAGTCAGTCTATCGGTTCCCAGATATTCATGAGTGCGCAACCCCTAGTAACTAGAATTAATCTCGAATCCCACCACCCCAAAAAACAACAAGCATATTCTGCTATCTTGTTCTTGTCTACACCCATTTCAGAGATGGCACATGTCCTCATCCTGAGAATGAGGTTCTTGTTCAGACATGAACATTGCTCTTTTGTAACAAACATTGTTCTCCTGTCTCGCCCAAGGACACCAGAATGTCATTCATGATGTCACAGCACACTGACCTGGTATCTTTCACCATGTGACATATTCCAAGAATAACGCAAGAATATTCTCAGAGGTATGTTAAATTAGTTTTCTTTTCCCTGACGTTAAAACGAAAAAGAATCTTTACACAGAAGATTTTTATATTAAAACTAATGTGTATTATAGTCAATAATTTATTGATTATTAGACAATTATAAATAGCCCCTGTAGAGAAATAAAAAAACACAAATATGAATTTCCAATATTTATAAAAATGAAATTGACATATAGAACAATATCAACACTTACATTTTTACTTGTCCATACAAAATAAAAAAAAAAAGGCTGAATTAGAGAAAAGCAAGAAGCATCCTCATTTTGAATGACAATATTATAAACGTCACTACAGAACAAAATTCTGACATAACAGACTGTAAATGTCACCAGAGGACAAAGTTCTGACATATCAGACTGGAAATTTCACTGTACGACAAATTTCTGACATATCAGATTGTGAATTTGATGAACACAGAAATGAGCACAGTGTTAATTTTAAAGCAAGGCAATAAAGCCCATACACCGACTCATTGCTAGCAAATTAGACTCATTACTAGTAAATTTGACTCATTACTAGTAGACTCATTACTAGTTAATTAGACTTGTTATTATTAGACCCATTACTAGTAAATTAGATTCATTACTACAAAATTAGGTTCATTACAAGTAAATTAGACTCATTACTAGTAAATTAGACTCATTACTAGTAAATTCATTATATAATATTTTTATAAGATCCAACTGAATACTAAGTCTTCTTATGAAAGAATATAATGAGAGTCCTCATCAATAAATCACAATGTGGAGGGAGAGGAGAAAAAGAGAGACACATCTCAAATCAAGAGAAAGTTATATGCATCAGTAAATAGGCATATTGTGCAATACATATGTATATTGTAATCAATGTATATCTGATACAAGATAATCATATTATTAAAAGATAAATTTGTTATTGATAGTGACAAGCAATATCAACGAGAATACTGCTGTGAAATCAGTGTCATGCACATTCAATATCAAAGGGTTCATAATCAGAATACTGCTGTGAAATCTGTGTCATACATATTCAATATCAAAGGGTTAATGATAGAGAATACTGCTGTGAAATCAGTGTCATGCACATTCAGTATCAAAGGGTTAATGATAGAGAATACTGTTGTGAAATCAGTGTCATGCACATTCAGTATCAAAGGGTTAATGATAGAGAATACTGCTGTGAAATCAGTGTCATGCACATTCAGTATCAATGGGTTAATGATAGAGAATGCTATTGTGAAATCAGTGTCATACATATTCAATATCAAAGGGTTAATGATAGAGAATACTGCTGTGAAATCAGTCTCAACCATATTCAATATCAAAGGGTTAATGATACAGAATACTGCTGTGAAATCAGTGTCAACCATATTCAATATCAAAGGGTTAATGATAGAGAATACTGCTGTGAAATCAGTGTCATGCAGATTCAATATCAAAGGGTTCATGATAGAGTATACTGCTGTGAAATCAGTGTCATGCACATTCAGTATCAATGGGTTAATGATAGAGAATACTACTGTGAAATCAGTGTCATGCATATTCAGTATCAATGGGTTAATGCTAGAGATTACTGCTGTTAAATCAGTGTCATACACATTCAATATCAAAGGGTTAATGATAGAGAATACTGCTGTGAAATCAGTGTCATGCACATTCAATATCAAAGCGTTCATAATGAGAATACTGCTGTGAAATCAGTGTCATACATATTCAATATCAAAGGGTTAATGATAGAGAATACTACTGTGAAATCAGTGTCATGCATATTCAGTATCAATGGGTTAATGCTAGAGATTACTGCTGTTAAATCAGTGTCATACACATTCAATATCAAAGGGTTAATGATAGAGAATACTGCTGTGAAATCAGTGTCATGCACATTCAATATCAAAGCGTTCATAATGAGAATACTGCTGTGAAATCAGTGTCATACATATTCAATATCAAAGGGTTAATGATAGAGAATACTGCTGTGAAATCAGTGTCATGCATATTCAATATCAAAGGGTTAATAATGAGAATACTGCTGTGAAATCAGTGTCACACACTTTCAATATCAAAGGGTTAATGATAGAGAATACTGCTGTGAAAACAGTGTCACGCACTTTCAATATCAATGGGTTAATGACAGAGAATACTGCTGTGAAATCAGTGTCACGCACTTTCAATATCAAAGGGTTAATGATACAGAATACTGCTGTGAAATCAGTGTCATGCACATTCAATATCAAAGGGTTCATAATGTGAATACTGCTGTGAAATCATTGTCATGCACATTCAATATCAATGGGTTAATGATAGAGAATACTGCTGTGAAATCAGTGTCACACATATTCAATAGCAAGGGTTAATGATAGAGAATACTGCTGTGAAATCAGTGTCATACAGATTCAATAACAAAGGGTTAATGATAGAGAATACTGCTGTGAAATCAGTGTCATGCACCTTCAATATCAAAGGGTTAATGATAGAGAATACTGCTGTGAAATCAGTGTCATGCATATTCAATATCAAAGGGTTAATGATAGAGAATACTGCTGTGAAATCAGTGTCATGCACATTCAATATCAATGGTTAATGATAGAGAATACTGCTGTGAAATCAGTGTCATGCACATTCAACATCAATGGGTTAATGATAGAGAAAACTGCTGTGAAATCAGTGTCATGCACATTCAACATCAATGGGTTAATGATAGAGAATACTGCTGTGAAATCCGTGTCATACACATTCAATATCACAGGGTTCATAATGAGAATACTGCTGTGAAATCAGTGTCATACATATTCAATATCAAAGGGTTAATGATAGAGAATACTGCTGTGAAATCAGTGTCATGCACATTCAATATCAATATGTTAATGATAGAGAATACTGCTGTGAAATCAGTGTCATACATATTCATGATCAAAGGGTTCATAATGAGAATACTGCTGTGAAATCAGAGTCATACATATTCAGTATCAAAGGGTTAATGATAGAGAATACTGCTGTGAAATCAGTGTCATGCACATTCAATATCAATGGGTTAATGTTAGAGAATACTGCTGTGAAATCAGTGTCATGCATATTCAATATCAAAGGGTTCATGATAGAGAATACTGCTGTGAAATCAGTGTCATGCATATTCAATATCAAAAGGTTAATGATAGAGAATACTGCTGTAAAATCAGTGTCATGCATATTCAATATCAAAGGGTTTATGATAGAGAATACTGCTGTAAAATCAGTGTCATACATATTCAATATCAATGGGTTAATGATAGAGAATACTGCTGTGAAATCAGTGTCATGCACATTCAATATCAATATGTTAATGATAGAGAATGCTGCTGTGAAATCAGTGTCATACATATTCATGATCAAAGGGTTCATAATGAGAATACTGCTGTGAAATCTGAGTCATACATATTCAGTATCAATGGGTTAATAATAGAGAATACTTCTGTGAAATCAGTGTCATGCATATTCAGTATCAAAGGGTTCATAATAAGAATACTGCTGTGAAATCAGTGTCATACGTATTCAATATCAAAGGGTTAATGATAGAGAATACTGCTGTGAAATCAGTGTCACGCATATTCAATATCAAAGGGTTAATGATAGAGAATACTGCTGTGAAATCAGTGTCATGCACATTCAATATCAATGGGTTAATGTTAGAGAATACTGCTGTGAAATCAGTGTCATGCATATTCAATATCAAAGGGTTAATGAAAGAGAATACTTCTGTGAAATCAGTGTCATGCACATTCAATATCAATGGGTTAATGATAGAGAATACTGCTGTGAAATCAGTGTCATGCATATTCAATATCAAAGGGTTAATGATAGAGAATACTGCTGTGAAATCAGTGTCATGCATATTCAGTATCAAAGGGTTCATAATAAGAATACTGCTGTGAAATCAGTGTCATACATATTCAATATCAAAGGATTAATGATAGAGAATACTACTGTGAAATCAGTGTCATACATATTCAATATCAAATTGTAATGATAGAGAATACTGCTGTGAAACCAGTGTCATGTATATTCAATATCAATGGGTTAATGATAGAGAATACTGCTGTGAAATCAGTGTCATGTATATTAGATATCAATGGGTTAATGATAGAGAATACTGCTGTGAAATCAGTGTCATGCATATTCAATATCAAGGGGTTTATAATGAGAACACTGCTGTGAAATCAGTGTCATACATATTCAATATCAATGGGTTTATGATAGAGAATACTGCTGTGAAATCAGTGTCATACATATTCATGATCAAAGGGTTCATAATGAGAATACTGCTGTGAAATCAGTGTCATGCATATTCAGTATCAAAGGGTTCATAATGAGAATACTGCTGTGAAATCAGTGTCATACATATTCAATATCAAAGGGTTAATGATAGAGAATACTACTGTGAAATCAGTGTCATACATATTCAATATCAAATTGTTAATGATAGAGAATACTGCTGTGAAATCAGTGTCATACATATTCAATATCAAAGGGTTAATGATAGAGAATACTGCTGTGAAATCAGTGTCATACATATTCAATATCAAAGGGTTAATGATAGAGAATACTGCTGTGAAATCAGTGTCATGTATATTCAATATCAATGGGTTAAAGATAGAGAATACTGCTGTGAAATCAGTGTCATGCATATTCAATATCAAAGGGTATATAATGAGAACACTGCTGTGAAATCAGTGTCATACATATTCAATATCAAAGGGTTAATGATAGAGAATACTGCTGTGAAATCAGTGTCATGCATATTCAATATCAATGGGTTAATGATAGAGAATGCTTCTGTGAAATTAGTGTCATGTACATTATCAAATTTTATGGCAGAACAAGTGCTAATGACTTCATAATTTTTAAATTAGTTTAGTAATAATGTTCCCAAGGGATGTTTAAGTCAACTGCACAACATATCAAAAAGGGCGTTGTGGAAAACAGTACAAGATGTTGCAAGGATTTTTATATGTTACATGTATTTTTAATTTTATATACATTTTACAGAAGTTTTAATATGTTTTGTATTTTATCCTTTAGTACAGGGGTCTCAAACATGTGGCCGTATCCTGTGGCCCGCAAAATGATTGGAGTCACAAGGTGTCACGAGAAAAAATTAAGGTGGTGTGGCCCTTGGGCCATCGAAAATGCCCTCATGTGGCCCTCAGGGTGGTTTGAGTTTGAAATCATGTGGTAATAATCATTCTGAGTGTCAACATGTAATACAAAACTTTGGACGAAACTGAACACAAGTTGAGTTGGATGGTAAAAGCATGTGGTAATAATCATTCTTAGTGTCAACGTGTAATACAAATCCTTGGAATAAACTGAACACAAGTAGAGTTGGATCATTTATTCCATTTTGAATCTATTAAATGCTGGAATATTCTAATGAAATGTACAAAATACATCAACAATAAATAAAGTGACTGTATATAGCATGCAGAGTATTCATTATTAACATGGGAATGCAAGTCCACACTAAAACGAAACACATTTATGAGGTTTCACAAAACTAATTACTCAAGCAAGAGTCCCTCAGTGGGACTGACACTCTACTGATCAAAACGAATTTCCAGTAATTCAAGATAAAACCATTTATTTTAACTGTCAAGTGGTGAAACAATCTCTGATATTCTTCAGCAATAACAAGGTTTTCAAATTAGCTTCTATAGTGCATACTGGATTTTAACTTGGCACCATTTATATTTAGGACAAGGCAAACTTCATTTGAAGTCCTTTGGTGAAAACCCCATGTCATAATGATCGTCCACTCAGGGAGATTAGTCACAACAAGATTTGTAAGACATTTCTTTTAAGTCATATTGGATGCACAACTAGCACCATTTTCATCTAGGACCAACTAGGTACCACAACATGTGTACTGGCAAAAACCCCATGTTGTATAGCCATCCACTTAGGAAACAATGAGATAAAAATATTGCCAGGATATGACTTCCCAGTCAGGAGGAGTAGCAATACAAAGAGTTTTAAGATGGCTACTGTGGCAGTTACATTGGATGTCAGATTTATATGATTTACATGCTTTTCATTTAAGACCAACTAAATATCATAAAAAAGTATTTCAGTGTAAACCTTGTGATGATATGACCAACCATTCAGGAGTAGCAATAAATACAAAATCTTTAAGATTGCTGCTGGCTACTAACTATATTGAATGTCAGATCTGCACCATTTTCATACAAGATCAACTGGACCTCATAATTAGTCTTCTGGCGAAAACTTGATGTCTTTGGTGAAAATGTGACGTCAATATGATTTAAAAGATGACCGTCATGGTGGCCATACTGGATGTCACATTGGCACTATTTAAAAAGTTTGGGAGTAGAGATAACAAACAAGTACTAATGAATGGATGGACAATGGACAGACGATGGAAACAGACTATTCCATAAGCTCTTCTGCTCAATGACAAGTGGAGCTAAAACCTCAGGCCCATGTCACACAAAAATAAATAAAATCTCTCAATCACTCTGATAACTCCTTGAATTTAGAGCCCATCATCTAGCATTGATTAGCTTGGTACAAAACCACCTTATTGATGATAATAGATTATTACAAGACACACTATGCTAACACATCACAATTCATCATGCATCACTGCAAGCTGTTGTTGTTGTTGTACGGTTTAATGCCATTTTGAGGACAAGATAGGCTATACATGGCGGCCAGTATTAATGGTGGAGGAATAACCCGGGAAAACCCCGGAAAGAACCACCGACCCACGAGAAGCTACTGGCAAGCTTTCTCACATACCCACATTGGCCGAATCCGAGACTCGAACCCAGACAGACAGAGGTGAGACGGCAGTGATCTGTAACGGTGAGCGCTTTAGACCACTCGGCCACTCGGGGCCCCATCACAGCAAGTAGCACGACTATAAGTTGCTGACATGTGCAAGTAACAAGTACGCATTATAAGCTGTCAAATTTTATCGAAATATACAAGAAACGGATTTGTGCATTTTATCAAAATATACATGAAAAGGTTTTGTGCTTTTTAATACAATGAATAAATAAATTAACAAAATGGAATCATAGGGTAAATGCCTTTTAATAACTTGATTTTATATTCTTGATTCCCTCCCTCAGGGAAAAGATCTCAAGCAAGCATGACCATAATTGACTGTTAAACGGCATAATCATATGGATAACAATAAATGAATATAGAGTTATATCAAATCACCTAGTATACAGAGCAAGTTTGCTGATACATTCACTGATTATAAAAATAGAAACTAAAATCTTAATCACTGAGATAAACAGGTATCTTTTAATGCATTCAAATACATGAGAACAATGAATAATGTCTTGTTCTATTTTCTTCATCACTCTTCTGTAGGGCAGCGACCATAAACGTTTGTGTTTTGTTCTTGATATACTCTTGGCATGGGAGTCAACTCTTATGCAAGATTGTGAAGCAAATCGATGCACTGGCAACATGGATCAAAATGCTTAAAATTAAGTTGTTTTCCATAATTAGAATAATGTTTATCTAAAGTTCCAAGTAACACGATATGTCCCTACCACATTTGCATCTGGGCATAAAAAGATCACATCCATGTAATAAATGCTGTGTGAAATTTACAACTTGCTTTTTAACAGATCTTTTCATTCTGCTGTAAATATGCCCTAAACAATTTGAGATAAATGAAGTAAATATATATGTGTTATATACACATATGTAAAAGAAAAAGAAATATGTGTCTTCTGCTACAGGGAAAAGTGACAAATAATTCTGAGGTAACATGCCGCCTGAGTGCCTGTTGTTTCTCTTTGTGATTCAGTATGGAAAAAATTCCAGTTTGTAACTCCAGTTACAGATTTAGAATAGGAATGTTGCACATTACTGAAGGTTTAAACATCAAATAACAAGTGTGCATACAAATGGTCATATTGTATTATGAATAAGAAAAGGATTGATGCCTGGTAACTGTATTCAAATATCCAATATATGCAAATATGTGGAATCCACTGTATTATCAAACAAAACACCCAGAACTTTGTACCAAAAGCACAGTTTTACACTGGTCACATGCCTCATCAAAAAACACCGACTGCACTTCTGCACTTTCATACAGAAAACTATCTTCTTAACTTGAAAATCTGCTAGGTTGTGAAAAGTGTATCAGGTCACAGAACCTCCCTAAGGCATCGGCATATTAAATCTGGTTAAGCTTGGAGATACCTAAATTGCAAACTGATGTCCTGTACTTGTTTATATGTAAATTCCTTTACTGTAAATAAAGTATCAGCTTGGGACATTGAAATTTAGGTCACCACAGTCTAAATCTTGTTTAAAAGGTTCCATTTCCACCATTACAAGTAAAACAAGTTGAATCAAGGTCATGTCAAGTTAAACAGATCAGTTCATTAAAACCAGAATCAGTATACACTGCATCTGTTCATTCAACATAAATTATCACCCCAAAATATAGAAAATATAGTCATAGTCATCATAACTGATTTAATTATCACTTTTGGTCTTGTTTGGCTGAATAGTCTTTGAGAGATCTGGCTTACAAGGTAAGAGTGACTTATGCTTGGATGTATGGATATCACAAAATCAATATCTCCCTCTCTCTGAAGAGACATAAATGTCTCCATTGCTTTTAGGAAGATACATAAATATGTGGCCAGGTATGTGTTTGCAGAAAAAATGTCCAAGTCCAACCGCTCATATAAATTTTAATTTGTTCACATCAAATACATTTTGCATAATAGTGCAAACAATCTTCATCGGAAAGACAGAAGCATGTACACAGAGAATAAATTCAAGATGCCTTTGAGGTAAAGTAAAGGAGGCATACAAATGCTTTATGTAATCATATTATTCTGATCATACAAGCTTATACACGCGTAGGATTCATGCAACAGTTATCTGAAATGCAGTGAAAAACTGTATATTTATGACTTCAAAATGTTTCTTCAGTTCGTTTTAAATAACAAAACACGGTAAAAAAGGAGGTATTGTTTCAATTAGATGATTAATTTCTTCTCGTTTTCATATATGACAAAACAGATGTTCCTTTATCCATTAACCTCTGACCATATGCATGTCCAATACCAGTATACTGTATATAATTATTATTTTAAACCTTTGAATTGCGCAGTCCATTAGTGTGCAAGAAATTGGTCACACATGACATTCTTTCTTTCACTTCCTTTGTGGTCACACATATGATATGTGACATGCTTGGCTTCACATCTTTTATTTCACAGGTTAGATAATGGTTCTGCTGAATGATTTTACCAAATACTGCACAGTAAAGAACTTTTAACAAGCAAAAGACACCAGTATTTGGTGATCAAAGCCAGGAACAAAATAAATGGAGAGAAAACATCATAATTAAGAAGATTGATATTGGCCTGAGGGTTACCTGAAATAAGCTGAACTTAAGATTCAATGCACTCTTGTTTCAGTTTTAAGTACATTTAGTGCTACTTTCAATTGAGTGCATAAATGCAGTGCTGTCAATTACCCTGCCCAACAAAACACACCTCAGAGGATGCAAGGGAATAAACTTAATTAGAAAGTGAACGGAACTGGGTTCTCTACAAAAACAACATGGCTTGCAAAGAAACAAAGTGGAAAGCATTTACATTATCTTTAAAAATGTTTATGTATTTTTATCCACATGGATTTTACTTAGCTATTTTAAACATAAGCTCCTCATCATAATCAATCTCTATGGTACATATATGGGTCAATTATAGCCATATATATATATATATATATATATAGGTCAGTTATAGCCATATATATATATATATATATATATATATATATATATATATATATATATATATATATATATATATATATATATATGAGTCAATTATAGCCATATATATATGGGTCAATTATAGCCATGTATAAGCAAGAAAGGAGTGATAAGGTTGGAGGGAGGTAAGCATAACAAGTCAGCAATCTACTTCTCAGTTTTACCTTATGAATAACATGCCTTAGTGTCTTGTATAACCCGTTAATCATCTCCTTGGCTGCCAACAATGGTCACAGGTTTACTAAGTTTAATAAAAGCCTATTGCTTAGATAAAACAGAAGCCTTTACACTTTAATTTTTATTTGCAGATTTCACTAATAGTCAAATCTGCTTTAGATCTTTCAGACCTGTATCATTATCAAATGCATATATGTGGCAGAACCATGGCACCAGATTGGTAGATACCAAAATTTTGATCAGTATGTAGGCTTCTTAATCAGCAGAATTTTTATCAATATAAAATACTGCATACTGAACATAAAACAAGTGCATTCTTTTACCACAATATATATAATCTTCATATTATAATAAAATAAAAAGTTTAGCAATTACATGCATTTGTTATAGAAGAATCACAACTCCTATGTGATGGTGTCTGCAAATGCCTAGTGATATAACTTCTTTCTCCATATACTATCTTAAAATCAACCTTGCATGAAACACACAAATAAACTGACGACCTTTGCAACTTGCCTACAGCCACTTAAACTTTGATTTCCAAGCATTGTTCAACATCGTGCAATATTTCTTAGCCAGTGGGTTTCATTAGCACTGGCAGAAAGCATTGTTCAACATCGTGCAATATTTCTCAGTCAGTGGGTTTTATTAGCACTGGCAGAAAGCATTGTTCAACATCGTGCAATATTTCTCAGCCAGTGGGTTTTAGTAGCACTGGGAGAAAACATTGTTCAACATCGTGCAATATTTCTTAGCCAGTGGGTTTTATTAGCACTGGCAGAAAGCTTGTTCAACATCGTGCAATATTTCTTAGCCAGTGGGTTTCATTAGCACTGGCAGAAAGCATTGTTCAACATCGTGCAATATTTCTCAGTCAGTGGGTTTTATTAGCACTGGCAGAAAGCATTGTTCAACATCGTGCAATATTTCTCAGCCAGTGGGTTTTAGTAGCACTGGGAGAAAACATTGTTCAACATCGTGCAATATTTCTTAGCCAGTGGGTTTTATTAGCACTGGCAGAAAGCTTGTTCAACATCGTGCAATATTTCTTAGCCAGTGAGTTTTATTAGCACTGGAAGAAAGCATTGTTCAACATCATGCAATATTTCTCAGCCAGTGGGTTTTATTAGCACTGGAAGAAAGCATCGTTCAACGTCATGCAATATTTCTCAGCCAGTGGGTTTTATTAGCACTGGGAGAAAGGATACATTTTGACATTTTCACAGAAACAGCTGCCTTGCTAGGCACCACTTATTAAGAGGTTAGTGTTAGGAATGGTCAGCCTGGTGTCAGAATAATGTGACTGGGTGGAACATCAAGCTACATATCTGAAGCATGATACCCCAGTGCTAGACATCACAATAAACTGCCACACTGCAGAAATTGTAGCAATATGACTGAAAAATTGTTAAAGCTACATTAAAGATCCAAATCACACACATACACACACATACAAATAATTTGTAACACATAAATAAATATCCTGCCTTTGACCTTAAACTCTCCAAATTACAACAATAAGGCAATCTGCTAAGAGAATTTGGTTAACACATGTCACTCTTAATAAAATTACTCAGTGCACATCATTGCACTAATTAAACTGGTCCCCACTGAACTAATTCGAATTGGTTTCTTTAATCTTTGGATATAACACATAAAAATACAGTTGCTTAAATTCTTCTAATTTTAAAAAGCAGTACATTTAAGCTATAAAACAGCCTATGTGATATACAAACATCAAAACTGTATCTGCCCTACTACCAATAGAATCACATGATATAAGTGTGATTATAACCTCTTCAAAAATTGTAGCTTCTTCTAAAGCATTAATAAACCAGTGTCAAAAAGATGGTATCCGATATGGCCGTAAACAAGAGATTCAAGTGGGCATATCATTACTCATCTGCTTAAATAACTAAACATTTGACTATTTCACAAAGCAGACTTATATAATATTGTAAATTCACAACCTTATGTATCTGATTGTTATATCATGTATCTCACTCAAGTCTGATAAAAAAGATAAAGGCATAATTAACATGCGTATACGTTATTCATCATCAAACTCACCGTATAGGGTATGATGGCACGAACTTATTTACAATGTTTTAACAAACTGAATGAAAAAATACAGCCTTTACAGAGGCAACAAATGAAAAATCACCTCATTAATATGTGTAGATCTTGTTTATTACATATAACTAAGACAATGATGATATCAGTTTATTTACCGATATAGAAATATATAAACAAATCTGATCAAAATTCAGTCTCCACAGAGTAACAAACTTAATCAAATACAAGAATACCTCATAAATATCTTGCTCATAATCTAGCTCAACCAATTTCTTTTCAATATAAGACTATTTAGCAAGCTTGATTAAAATCTGATTGTGTTGATAAGGACAGACAATCTGATGCAAGATCAACTCTTTAATATGCGCAGATTTCATTAATAATACAACTCATCCAATTATTTGATGACATTAGTCTATTTAGCAAGCTGGATCAAATTTATGTCAGAAATGCCATCTCTCAAGTAGGAGATAAGATGCAAAAACACCTCATATATATGGACTGATCTCCCCCATGATGAAACTCATTAAACATCTTGATGATAAAAGACAACTATCAAATTTAATCAAAATTTCCATTACAGTACCATCGCTTGTGTGATAATATCGACCAATCTGATGCAATATAAATTTGTTAATTTATTTATCTTCTTCATAATAAAGCTCACTGGACAACATCATATGCTTATACACCAAATCTCATAAAAATCACATATGAATAGTGTTGTCTGGGTAGAGAAATATGGCCTCCAGAGTGGTAACAAGTTCAGTCAATCTGAAGCAATATCACCTCGTTAGTGTGTGATGTGTGTAACTTGGACTTTTAACATAGCTTTAACAATCTTTCAGTCATATTGCTACGATGTATGCAGTGTGGCAGTTTATAGTGATGTCTAGCACTGAGATATCATGCCGCAGACATGTAGCATCATGTCCCACCCAGTCACATTATATTGACACCAGGCCGACCAGTCCTAATACTAACTTCTTAATGCTGAGTGCCAAGCAAGGCAGCTGTTAGTACCATTTTTTGTAAGTCTTTGGTATGGCTCGCCCAGGGATTGAACCCATGACTTACCGCATCCGAGGTGGACAGTCTAACCACTAGGCCACTGGAGTGGTCTGACCTCATTAGTAGGTATGGATCTAATTATGTAGATTCTGAAGATATAAGCCCACCTTTAATCACGTTCTGATGAAAAACACAGCCTCCAGAGTGGTCTCATGTAATTGTTGACAGATACATGATGGCCATATCATAATCTTTCTTGACCATGTGGCACAGCAAACTAAAAATCACAGAAATATTATCAATCAGCAAGTATGACAATTTTCAGACTTCACATAAATTACATTACCAACAAAAAATCCCAGCTTACACTTGTTCCTGGGAAGCAGCAGATATGTATGTGTTAATTCCATCAATATTTCTACTTTGAAATTCTCAGACAACCCCTCTGAAACTCTCAGAGCATTGATGAATGATTGTAATGAGTCCTCCAAATATTGTAGACGTCTCAGTGCACTTCCTCTGCAGACATGAGCCTGGAAAATACAGAATGAAACTTGAAAACATCTCTCATATAATTGGTCTTACTACATGTATTATGCAATACATTTGGTGACCTAATTTTTTTTTTTTTGTTCCTTGAAAATCGTGTCACAATGTGAATGTCAGCCAAAATCTTTGCTCCAAATCTTTATTTCTGAAGTTCCCATGGACTTGCATCAGGGAAATATTTCTTTCAGTTTTAAAGCCTAGGGTCACAGAACTCCCTACCAAACAGAACACATACTTGCCAACATTCTATACAGTTGTGGTGGTGGTTTTAGCTGTGGAGTTTCATACTTAGTTGATGATAATTTGTACTTGCAAAAAGTCAATGTGTGTGGCCTAAGTAAGTAAAATATCATAACAAATAAAAAGTTATGTAATTATGTTATTTGGCTCTCATAGCTGCTTTATTTAGCTGCAATATTAAATGCAGTTGTAATGGAGATGATAAATACAAATTATTGAACACTTAAGCAGGATGCCCATGTAGATGTGATATTACACACCTGACATGTTGGTGTAAAAGGCATATATAGTAGTAACGCAGGTGCCTAAGGTGGTCTCTCAAGACAGGTGGTCTCTCATAGCAATGGTCTTTCAAGACAGGTTTTACTGTAGTAATGCAGATGCCTCAGGTTTAAAGACACCCATGTCAGAATAATTTCCAGCAATTCTGTAGTAACTGGTAGTATGCGAGATGTAGTATAAATGTGATTCTACTTTCAGTAAAATCAGCAGGACCAGGTGGTACAGTGGCATTTTTTATGTGACTGAAAATCACACATGGGACAGAACAAAGAGGTTACATTAGGACAAATCAGGAGGTTTGCACAATATTGTCAGGAGTTTTGACTTCAAAAGAGGGAAGATTTTCAATGAGAATGGCAAATCTTTTATTGTGGCACATGTCTTTGAAATAAGAAATATGCCAATGAGGACCTTGAGCTTTGCTGGCTATATGACTAGCTATTTTCCATTTGTATGAGAACCTTTTGTGCAACTTCCAGGTCATGGAACATAACTTTGACAAGATCTGAAAAATGATCTTCTACCATTAACTGGAGATTATTATAAGCTATAAAGTTAGCAAACAGTACCTCAGCACATATATTTGTATCCACATTTGATGCACATTCCGTAAACATGAATTTCAGTGATGGCATATTTGTTGAAGATTTTAATATATTGAAGCCAACTGACCCTGCCAACAAATCAATTTGGGTGTTAATTGTTTTCTGCTGCATGAAATTAGCAACTAAATTGCCTTGCATTGCTTAAGCCACTTCACCAACAGTATTATAGTAAATATACTACAATGGAAGCAAAGTGTGGAAAAAATGGAGAAAAATGAAAATTTCAATAATAATTTTGAGTACACGAGATTTCTGTAAGTGACAGGAGTGATGGGACACACCCATCACCATTGGATGAAAACGTTCCTATACAGAAGGTTCACAAGTATGGAAAAATGCTAGAGATATATATTTTGATTGGAAAAGCAATTGGATTGATGTCATTTAACAAAGCCACTTGGTGGGGAGATTTTTTGAATTGGCGGAGTGGGTCCCTGACAAATGAAGCCATCCTATGCTCCCATAACTATCCGAAAACATTTTGAAAATGTGTGGATTATTTGAGTATGCATGCATAGTGATAAAATCTCTTAGATCATTTATAATAAAGATTTCAAATTTTTGATGTAATTTCAGGGGCTCTGGCGATGTCCACAGAGGTTTCTGAATTGTGATGTATGTCCTATGAATGGAGCTTCGGGGTGGAGAAATGTTTGCAGATATGAAACGTAATATGTATTGATCTTATAAGTGTATAATATCATGCAAGTTTTACTACACCTTTCAATATAGAGATTTCAAACTTTGGGATAAGCTTAGGGTTGGTCTGCACAATCATTTCAGAATTTTGATCAATTGCCTTGAGATGGAGGTAAGGGGGTTGGGCTGGAGGTACTTTTGAAATTAGATTTGGGGATAATGTGGCTTTGCTGCAGACTTAAGTATTTTTAAAAATCAATTTACAACTCAATTCAAAATTTATTAAAATATGAATCTGAAAAAAGGTATTGCATGCACGATTGAAAACCTGATGTCTCTTCAGTTTATCTGGCACACTCATCATTTTATCTAAGTAGCTATCTCTTATTCACTGTGACTGCAGAGTTTTCCTTAACACTCAGTAGGCAACAACTTTTTTAATTTGTACCTTTTAGGGATAATATCATGAATAAGCTCTTTCACAAAATCACCTACCTTTTCCTTTGCATAACATTAGACAAAGCTCTTAAATATGACTCAACAAAAACATTTGATGGCTTCAAGATAGATACTAAATAAAAAAAAACAACAGTACAATATATACGGACACAATGTGTACTGGTACTGTATAAAAGAGACACAGACAGCATAGGTCATACTGACTTATAACTCTTTATTCTACAACACAAAAGCTGTTTTCTTCCTATCTTGCCCCAAAAATGCAAAGCATTTAAGAACTTTCTTGAATACAGAGCAGAACACTCTCTTTCATATACACAAGAGGCCCAAGTGGGTATGATATCACAACACCTAACAACTGATCATTTCACTAAGCAGGATTATGCAGCAGTGTAAGAACACATCCTATGTAAGCTATTTTCCAAAGTTTTTATCACTTTGATTTGGCCAATTTTGCTATATTCTGACAAAATAATCTATTAGAAGATAAAAGCATAATTAATAAAATAAGTTTCTTGCTCATAATCAAAATTGTAATAGATGCTGAAAATAATATATCCAACTGATGAAACATATGGCTTCAATGATGATAAGAAGTCCAGTCATTCTGATAAAAGATCACCTAATTAATATGCATCAATCTCACTCGTTAATGAAAACCTCCATGATCCAAATGATATCCCAAGTTTAATTAAAATCAGATTACAAAAATATCTTCCAGAATAGTAATAAGCTCAGCCATTCAATTGCAAGTTTATACAGATCTTGCATATTATCAAACCCAAGATCTTCATGGTATAAACCAATATTAGATCAGATTAAGCCTGATTTGAAATATGGCTTCCAGAGTGCTAATAAGCTCAACACATTATTATGCATCAATCTCATTTTTTATCAAATGTGTACCAGGTTAATAATAAAAGCATATATTCCAAGTCTGATCAAAACTGGAAAAGAAATATGGCCTCCAGGGTGGTAACAAGCTTAGCCAATCAGATGCTATGTCACCTCATTAACACCCTGGACCTTATTCATTTTAACCCATCTTGACTATATAAGCAAATATTCCAAGTTTGATCAAAATCAGATCAGAAATATGATACAAAAGAGTGGAACATTTGGTCAGGCAGATGCAGAACACCTCATTAATGCGTGTGGATCTAACTCATCTAAGATCTTCATGAGATAAGCTTATAATTCAGGCTTGATCAAAATCAGATGAGAAATGTGGCTTCAAGAATGATAACAAGCTCTTTTCAACAGAAGCAAGACCACCTCATTTATAATCATAGATCTTGCTGAATTCGTTGAGATAATCATATATTCCAAATCTGAACAAACTCAGATAAGAAATGTGGCTTTCAAAATGGTAACAAGGTCAGCCAACTGGATGCAATCAACAGTATGTGTGGATCTCACTCCCTTATGAAATCCATCCAAGATCATTCTATATAAACCCATGAGTTTATAATCAAAACTGGATCTGAAATAAGGCTTCCAGTGAATAATAAGCTCAGCCGATCAAATGCAAGAGCCCTCCTTAATATGATGCATCTCACTCATCTCGCTCTGATCTCACTTGTCTGAGATCTTAATCATACGTTCAGTTGTATTGGAATTGGATCAGAAATATGGCCTTCTGAGTGGTAATGAAGTCAGTCTCTCAGGTACAAGATCACTCACTAATATTCATGGATCTTGCTTATTGTTAATATCAGCAGATATATATATATATATATATATATATATATATATATATATATATATATATATATATATATATATATATATATAAAACCATATTCCAAGTTTAAAGTCGGATCAGGAATTATTGTTAGATGGATGCAGAATGGACAATGCATAACAAATGCATGGCCATACCTAGACCAATAAGTAGTTCTCTACTTGTTTTTTTTTAATTTATGTCATTACTGCTGGCTACCAACACTGTCAGAAAAAGCTAAGATCTATCTTGTTGGTCTAGGCCATACCATAACATTGATTCTCTCTCTCTCTCTGGGTCATTCTAACCTTGCCCTTTGAACTTTCAATTACAACATTCCTTTTCACTGCAACAGGCATCTACAAAACTAGTAGAAATAATGTTGCTTGTAATTGATGTAAATGTAAAAAGAACCTCTGACTTGTTTCACATTGACCTTGACATTTGACATTTTGATTCTTTCTTGCTATATTAGCAACTTCTTCATGATGTTTCTTCAAATTATGCAGTCACAAAAAAATCTTGTACTGTTTCTTGTTATGCAAAGGTACTATATCCAAGACCTTGGACTCACTAACCAATGAGTTTTCTTACCTGAATAGATCTACCTAACAAAGCCTTGTCTGTGTATGTAGTCTTGAGTTAAAGACTAAAGTTGGATATGAAAAATAAAAAATTATTTTCTTTTAGTCACTGTGACCTTTCTGTCAGACCATTTTGACACCAAACAATGATAATGTTTCTTACCTTTCAAGAAAGCAATCAACAATTTATGGCGAGCATATTTAGTTACAGTACTAAAGATACCATGTGAAAATGGTATATTCTCTATTTTAATTCACCATAGGTATCAATTTGTTAAATTGTGACTTCAAAATCAAATGGACTGGTATATTGTATAACCTATGAGTGACCGACAAGTGTTGTATATCTTTATGCTATGATGCTGTGTGAAATGTGGGAACATTTGATGTACACACAATATTGTATGTCCTGATAACATGGGTCTATACCTATAATTGTTCACACAAACAAGGTATTATGAGTGTATGTTTGTGTGTGGGTGTATATATATATATATATATATATATATATATATATATATATATATATATATATATATATATATATATATATATATATACAAAACAGGTACTAAACAACTTAACATATTTTATAATGAACGAAGCATACAAACTTAATATTAGCCAGTAGATTATTAAATCTAGGTCACAATGACCTTCCTTAGAAGTGTGGCTGTGGTACTAATATAAATGCAGACAACAATCCAGTTCAATCAGTCTAACATAAAAAGAATTTGAGAAATAAATTTAAAGCACAAATATTTCCCCCCCCCCCCATATCTGGACTAAAATATTGGTCACAGTTACCTACGTTTGTGATGAGGCTGTACTACTCATCAAGATAGCATCCTCTCACCAAGTTTTATTGATCCAGGTATAACAGTATTTTACCAAGTCAAAACTCTTGAGCTTAATAACTTAATGAAGAATGTACAAATTGTCTACATGTATGTACAAACTTAGCCTCTCTCCATAGGGTAGGTTCTATGAAACCTTAGACTCCAAGCTGTTGCCTAGGACTTAGAGAAGAAAGAAAAGTTGAGATTCAATGTGAGTGTACATACATAATATACATTTATCTGAGTGGATGATGATGCTGGAATTAGTATTATAGCTTAGCTACAATTCATACAGGTAAGCTGAAAATCGGTGAGCAAAATTTTGTAGAGTTATTAAAAAAAAATTCTTCCTCCTGTCACACTGACCTTGACCTTTGAGCTTTTGAGCCTAAAATCAATATGGTTCTTTCTTATGCAAGAGCTGCCATCCACCACATTTATTAACTGTAGATGGTGGACAACTGTTGTTATTGTGCAGAATCAAAATCTGTTGTAACAGGCTGGATAGACAAATTTATGACACAACATAATATACTCCAACTCAAGGGAGTGCAAAGTTGTGTCGTACACTGCAGTAAGCTACTAAACAAAATGGCAATGGCAAAGTTGTGTCGTACACTGCATTAAGCTTCTAAACAAAATAGCAATGGCTCTAGCAAAGCTACTAAACAAAATGGCAATAGCTCTAGCAAAGCTACTAAACAAAATGGCAATGGCTCTAGCAAAGCTACTAAACAAAATGGCAATGACTCTAGCAAAGCTAGTAAACAAAATGACAATGGCTCTAGCAAAGCTACTAAACAAAATGGGCAATGGCTCTAGCAAAGCTTATGAACATAATACTAAGTTAGTTTCATAGCAAACCATCATGAACAGCGGAATTTGTGTTAATGGGATTTTGCTGTAAACTGTCACAGTACAAAAAGTGCAATAGTTCTGAAAACAAAATAAGTGTGCAAATTAATTTGTTTATATGCACATATTCACGTCATGACCATGATAGTTAGCTAGTTCCATGGCAATCCATTAAAACCTCTTATAACTGTACCAGTTGCACTTAAAGGCTCTGCATTTACCTACAAGACAAAAAGGACAAAAGCTCTAACAATATTATGTGCATGTTCATCATTATACACTCCTAAAGGATAAAATGTGGAACAAGTGAAATAAAAATTGCGGGATAAGAGGTGGAGTTATAAGAAAGGATGATGGTACAGAATTTCATTTCTTCACCTCATGGTTTCTTCATCATGATTTTTATAAGGTAACAAGACTTACAAAGCAAACTGTATGTTCTAAAGGTGATGTGCATGCATATGTAAAGGGGTTTGCAGCACGAGCTAAATACTGGCGAAATAGAACAAATTAAAAAAGTCAGTTCCAAAAATGCAAAAATAATGAATTTCAGAAAATACTACTAATTCCAAATAAATGTCCATTTATTTATCCACAACTTCTAAATTTTCCTTGCAATGCAACATCTGGTGTAGAAAGCATACATAATTTAAGAAAATAATGAATAGAAAACTTTTATAAACAGTTGCAAAATAGAATCAAGTTTATAGCTATTAAACACTGTAAAAGGTATATAAAATAAATGATGAATTAAAAAAAATAAAAAATCCTAAAATTTTGGGTCAAGTTTCTTACATAAACCACATTCTTCAAAAAATGCAAGGTTTTCTCTGACAGCACATAAAGTTTTAATTAAGATGACATATAGATACATGTTTCTCACATGATGGAAGTAAATACACTCAAAAAGAATGTGTTCAAGCTTATACATGGTTCACCCTTCAGGAAGTATGCATCAATCAGGTATGTTTGTTCTCTATATGAGTGACATGTACCACCTTATCTTCGCAATTTGATCCATATGTGAGATATCTTTCTCTAATGATGGGCTTGCTGTTCCAAAACTTGCAAAAGAAAATTAAACTTGCTGCAATGGCTAATCCCAACTGACAACCTACATGTATATATGAATACAAACATGCCCATTAAATGTCATGTCTCTATGTCTCTATGTTAAGTGGTTTTTGTTTACTTTTGCTAAGAATGTTTTATCTCAAAACAAGTCTCAAGTGCAAAAAAAGGCTGTTTAGGGTCTCAAACACTATAGAACTGATTTAATGGTCTGCTACTCAATACAGGTCTTGTACATTATATGCATACCAACATGCTAGCCAAATTTCATTTTGTATACAATGAATGCTTTTTTGGGTTTTTTTTTCCAATTTTCTTCCTCAAGTGGCTTTTTATAATACTCCCTCTTTCTACTTTGAGTGGGTTTGTTTCACAATCTTGCTAACAATCTATTTAAGATGGTCATTTGTATGAAGGAAATAAAATCCATTTGACCCCTCCACAAGCAATTGGGAAATAGATATTCAACACTTATTTGAACATACATTTGTGTGAAATCACATTCCAGAGTATTCAGGCTGGTTCTCACCTCCGGCCTTAAACCTGATAGTAAGTGAGTGATGCAAAGAAATAATATCCACATGTAAAATTCAAAACATAAGCTTGATGTCAGCAAGTTTGATGCAAAAACTGTCTACTAAATGTCAATGCCACACCACAACTTCCAAACCATGCTTATATAAATTCCTTTCTTACAACTCTTGCATTTAAGCATACATATAAACCACCTTGCCAGGAGGCTCTTCATCCTGAGATGAAGGGTGTCTATTGTCCCTTCCATCATACAATGAAATCTCCCACGTATACACAATTATTACTGAAAATTGTTATTTTTCCCATTGGTTTCACACCTTACTTGCTACTCCTAAGACAGGCCCCAGGTCTGAGTATCTCTAGATTTTGATGCTTGTCTGCCAGTGTTTGCTTTGCCTGTCATCACCTTGTTATCAGCAAGTGTGAATTTCACTAGCGTCAAATTTAATTGCTTTTAGACTCCCAGCTAACTGTCCAGATACAATGCCCCTATTTCACTTCCCAGTGTTTGAAAGCTAGCTTTTCATAAGGGATTTGTAAATTGTATTGGGCATAATAGATTGTAGGTCTATATTTTGTACCAGACAAAGATTACTGACTGTTGTTGTGATGTGCTTGATTGAAAGGCGCTCCAAATACATTGAATAGTTTTGTGACTTTTTACAAGAATACTTAGAGTTAAATCTTGAAGACACGGAGTATGTAATATAATCAAGAATTCCAAGAAGAAGAAATGGTAAGAATTTTATATTACTTGTATTCAGTACTTTGTAATATAACTTACTCGGTGTATCACATACATGCATACACCTTCTATTGTAAGCTTCTGATTGATTTACTATACTTTCACACACACACACACACACACACACACACACACACACACACACATATATATATATATATATATATATATATATATATATATATATATATATATATATATATATATATATATATATATATATATATATATGAAATTGTAAAAATATAACAGCTTTATACCACAGTAATTTCCAACTGTTTATAGTATCAATTCAGTTTAAGTTCAATAGCAGTTCAATAACAATGAATTAAGTTCAATAACAGTGCTCTCTTCAAAATCCACAAATCAAGAAACCCAGAGTTATTGTCGCTTTAATTCCCATGTTGGTCATTTATTTGTCTAATTGCAGCAAGAAGTACTTAGTGCATGATATTGTCTTTTCATGTATATTAGAAAAGTATCATCATTATATAATAGTACTATACAGCTTAATGTATATTAGAAGTAACATTGACAGAGACTATGGTCATTAGCATATATCTTTGTAAATGAACATGGAAGTTTATAAAAGCATTTAATCATACAGTTGATCATAACTGACAGCAGCCTTGTGTAAATAGTGTTCAGGCAACAAGCTGAAGCAATTGATATAATGGTCATATGTTTTTGTAGTTTATATTTCTGTCCCTCTCTCATCTCCTTGATCAGTAATAATTGTAGTCTTTTATCTTCCAATATATAAAATCAAGTACCAAAATTCTAACTTTATATTTTAAGTGAATATCTAGTTTGAATGAATTATTGACGTCAGATAGTTAAATAATTTCATTCTTTAACAGGTTTCCATCTGCTTACCATCACTGGAGTCTCTACCTTTCAATAAATTGAAGATGGAACTTTCATAGCAAAGGATGATCTTGTAAAGTTCCTTAAATCTAACCATTCGATTCATGACAGGAAAAACAATTATGAAGAAAGAAATATTTTACAAGAATTATAAGAACGGGATACTGGGACAATCCAGAGAGAAGAAAAGAAATTGGTTTCGTTGTCGTCTTTCGTTCGATAAATGTTTCATCACTATGATGACTTTTAGGTTTGCAAAGTTGTATGTGATGAACTTTCAGAACAACAAACAGAGACTATATCTTCAAACAAATTGAAGAAATCAACATGGAATCTTTATCAACAACTAGCGTCTGTTGAAATTTTAAGTTTGGATCTCTATGAAGAAACAATTAAAAAGCTACAAGTTGAATGGCTGTAGATTCCAACTTTAATTATTGATTATAAAACACAGTTCACCGACAGCGAATAGAATAAAATTCAACTGTTTGAATGGCATTATAGTTCCTTTTGTAAGAAAGAAATATCAGCCTATGAAGATGAGCAGGAAAGTAAATGGAATTCTTTGGATTATGTAAAGAGTTGGCAGGAAAGGGACAAGAACACAATCAGTTGTGCCTGAAGGTCTGTCAACGGTATGTTGCTCGGAAGTTTGCTGCTGATGCAATAAATGGAAGTACTATCCATCTGGAAAGCATCCATCGACCCGACAAAGTAGAAACCAACACAGAAAATGCTCTTAGAGACATACCTGCTCTTCAGTTTCAAAATATCATATGTTTTCAGTGCACAAATGTGTGTGCACATAAACCAGGAATACACATTGGTATCGAATTACAGGAATTGCAACATAATGTTGAAACATATGTTGATATCTCTCTGAAGGATCGTGCCTCTCTGAAGAAAAGTCACAATGTATATGTGCTTGTCATACTCTTCTTTCCCAAAGGCTGCCTTCTACCTGGTGAGCGTTTCCTTGCAAGAAGTCATGTGAACTCTGGAAATCTCCGACCCCATTACGTGTCCCTTTGATCTTGTCTAGATGACCAAGATCTCCTAGAGCAATGCAGAATTATTAACTCCTTTTGCTTTCAATGCTTTAAAGAGGAGAAACATTGGCTTGAGGAGCCTTTAGATGTGAACCACCTTAAAAGAATGAAAGAATGGCGCTTGCACATTCCTTTACCACTCCAGTGTTTATTAGAACAAACACTACTGAACAAAGACAGCATCAGGCGTCCATCATCAGATGATATCTACACCTCAAAACTGTCCTCATTATATTGCCATTTTGATTCACCACTGAACATACTTAGCAGAAATTACAGTGGTCTCATACAATATATTATCACAGATGAGGTGTTCATCAACTACTTTAACAACACATCTGTTTTGTGTCTGTCACATCAGCTGCCAGTATAAGCCAAAGTCTGCGAAATGGAGACAGACGTCTCAAGAACGCAGCAGACCCAGAACTTTGTCACTTTAAAGCATATCTGAAACCATATCCACTATGCTATGTAAAAGCAAGTGACGTCTCATCTTCTGAACATTTGGTTTGTCTCATAGACTGCCATCTTGTATTTTTTATGGACAATCTTGTCCATCACACCATATGAAAACAGACCCACAACCTGGTGAAAGGAGAATAAATCAACGATGCACCCTGCCCATCACAATCAAAGGCATTCCAAAGGATTCAAACGATGTATTATCATGGCATCTTCCACTGCGTGAAGAAAATGAACACTGTGCATGAAAGGAAGTACCACAACTGACAAAAGAGCTAGAATGGGTGTTTAATGACCTCAGACAAAGAGTGTGCTTTTAGAATGTTTTTCGTAGCACGCCAAATGGGGCCTGAAATACATCTGGGCAAGACTTAAGTCATTACAGTCACTGAAATTCTAGACAAAGCGGCTTCGATGGAAAATTCGGAATTTCAGCAAGAAAACCTGGATCTAGACAAAAGCTTTTCATCCTTGGTCATTCGTGATGTATAGAAAATGGATACTGTTAGTAGTAATGACAGAAAAGAAAACTTCCCACTAAACATCTCCAGTGAAGACATAGAGGGCGTTAATGGAGCCATTACCTCCATTACAGCAGCTGACGGTAATGAGGATACAGTCGAGGATATAAAAAACATCCCATATGATCCAAATGTATCTTGTGATTTGCTGCCATATATCGATATCAGTGATATAGATGAAGAGGATGTATAACCAATGTATGAAGATAAAATGAATGAAAGAAGAGAAGGAGAAGAAGAGGAAGAGGAGGAGGAAGAATATTCAGATATTAGGATAAAAGTTGATGCTGATAAAGATATTCTCCAAGATGTTCAAGCTCTCCTTGAAGAAATACAGATACCATTTATGACAAACAAAGATGAAACTATGGTCTGCGGTGTTGATCTAAACAAAACATCCATCACAGCCACTATTATGCCGCGATCCTCCACCTTTCTGTGGTAGAGATGACGATATAACTACATTCAAAGTTGTTCTCGATGATATTTTGGAGAAGGCTGAACTGAGTGAAACAAATGAAAAAGTTTTGTTGCACCTGACTACAAGATTGCAAGAAATTTAAGCTTATAGATGGGAACAACAAGTATGCAACATTTCATCCAGAATTTCCAGTACCGCACTTGAGAAAGTCCAAGATCATGAATTTAATATCAGCCTATGAAACATTAGGCCTCATTTATATACTGAAATAAATTAGATATGATGATGTTGAAAAAGACTGCAGTAAATTAGTAACTATTGAGAATATCGCGACAGCAACGCAAACCGTTTGGCGATTGTCAGCAGCTTTGCATGTCTCGGTTCTTGTCACGTTCATCGACTTGCTACCACATTCATATGCATAGGAGCTGAGAAAAAATTTTGTGATCAGGAGTTATCTGTCAGCCAGTTTGAAGCGAGATGGGGACAAATGTTAAAAGAATTCATTAAGAAAACAACCACTGAGAATAAAACATTTTCCCTGCATACTGATATAATGATGCATTGTGACGAAATTGTAGCCATCGCCGTTGCTGAAAGACTATGAGGAAAAGATGGATACAACTTACCTCTGGCCAGTGTGAAGTCTTCAGTTCCATTCTTATTCTTAAATGGAGCTTCCAGTTATGCTCGAATTTGCTCATGGCTTTTGATAGAACATTACAAATCAAGTCACTTTCACAGACAAATGAAACATGCTCTATTCAGTACCTCGCACAATGATAGTATTGTTAGCTTTGGATTAGACACTGCTCGAGAAATTGACCATAGAGACGCAACGAAATGTATTCGACCGGGAGCCACATTAAGCAATCTAATGACAAAGATGTCCACAGTAGATGAACAAGAGACAAGTGCATACAGTAATCCAGTCTGTCATCTAAAGAGAGGATGCTTCGATGATTAAGCAAGAGGAGACAAACGATGAAGAGACAGCATCCAACATATAAGAAAGGTACATGGGGAAAAAGCCACTGATAATGACTTGGGCCATATTGTAAGCACGGTTGGTCTGATACATCGAAAAAAGAGAATGTCATTAAGTTTTGACCCATTCTAAGAAATGTATATCACAAGGGGAATCCAGAGGTTCAGCAAGAGATGTTAGATTCAACCACAGAAGAGATAGGAAAATTCATGATTCACAGATATGCAGCAAGAGAGGGTCTATTGGGTATGATACTTATTGATTATCCTAACACTGAACTGATAAACGGACACAAACATCTCATTAATTGAATAAAAAGATCATAAGGGTCAATAATCAAGAGGACTAATGGGGTGGGATGGGTTCCAACATTTCTAAAGGGCCCTGACTTTCCTTGAAAGGGCGCCAAAGCAAATATCTGTGTGTTTATTTACTCAAAGTGTGCATAATACCCAATAAGAATAAAACGATGGCCAAATTTCAAGTGACAAGTGACTCTGTGTGTGTGTGTGTGTGTGTGTGTGTGTGTGTGTGTGTGTGTTACAGCGCAACCGTTATTACGGCGACAGTTCATTGTCACTGGGTAGTCGTTATGTTGACAGCAGCATTTGGGTTACATAATTTGTGTCACCCTAATATTTGCTATCATTGTGTACATTGCCTTGCTGACTGATTCACATCGTTTCATACAAGTAGTATACATTACCGAATAATAGTATTTACAAATTTTAATGCAAGATATGCACGTGTTTATTAAATATTGTTATGCAAAAATGTAACCGTGTGTTAAGGTTGTGTTTTCTTCCAAAATGCATCCTATTTTTTAAAGTTAATAAATATTTTAAGGCAATGTATCCTAAACGCGTGGTACGCATACCAACGTTGGTACGCGAAAGGGTTTCAAAGGGTACGTGACAGAATATAAATCACTAAAAATTCGCACTAAAAATATAACACTACGGCACTGTGAGAAGGGTTACGCCGATAAGACCTAACGATGTGCGCGAATGTTATAAGTTTGAGAAACACTGTTTTAAGGTGATATATTTATTTGATCTGAAATAGAAATACACACGTTGTTATAACTTTTCTCTCAGATCAAATTCATTGTCAAAACAATACGCGCAGCTTTTCGAAACGGAGTAGAAGATACCGACATGAAGTTAATAATAGTCAGTGTTCTCTTAAAGTTGGATTTTGTACAGAATACTTAAACGAAAAAAACTTAATAAATAATTCAAAAAAAAAAAAACCATAAAAAGACCTAACAGAAGCGTATATAACCCGTTTATATATCTATTAGTTAATATCTGATACATTTTATTAAACTTTAGCACATAGGATATATTTGTTTTCTTTCCTTCTTAACTTCTATAATTGCCGGTTTATCTCTTTCCGTAAAATGTTTATCCGTTTACATCTATGATCTTAGAAAGTATCAAGGACATTTTGCAGAGAATGCTGGTCATGGTTCATGGTAAGCATCGCTATAAATCATTATAAGCGTAATTGCCCGTCCTAGGACGGGAGTCATAAAAGACGGTTTAAACATAATACTAAAGAGCAAAAAATGGGATGCTCGAGTTTAAAAGAAAGTTTTAAGATAAAATTTAAAAATGGAGTGAAAATAAAAAGAAAAATATGGTTTGCCGCGAGTTTCGAACTTGCGATGTCTTGTTTGGCGAGCGGGACGGGACACACAGATATAAGATAAAATGTTATTTATGCAATAAAAATCTTGCTATCGTGTATTGTACTGATGTGATCGTTGACATGTACGAATTGCTCTTGAAATTCGGTGCAAGGCGACATCTTGTTTCGTTATCTCAATAGCCAGCATCCGTTTGCATATTATTCTACATTCGAGTTTTCGTACTTTGATTCATGGCACCGCCTCAAACAGGAAACAAAAGTGAAGTGCTCATAATTTGTTTCGATGTGATAAGTAGCTACTCCGTTCAGGTCATATGCAAATAGGAGGTGAGTATCTCAACAAAATTTGTGTTTCTAATAGCATAAGACTTGGACGAAACAAACTCTTATAACTTAAGAGATAATACAGTACAAGAAAGTTCACTTACACTATGATACAATGACACGGCCAAACAAAGTAAACAAAATAAATACGTACATTAAAAAATCATATATTCAAAGTACAAACTACCAGGATGCATTGATATTTTACATTTCATTCAGTATTTGCTTGCATTCATTTTGCTATCGTTGATATGAAGTTGCCAGCACCATAACTATATGTATCTCCATCTACAGGTTAACTTAATAATCAGTCTGTGTTTCATCAATTTATTTAGATTGTGTTCCCTCGGTTAATATGTTCACTGCTTGCAAAGTAACTTAAGGGCAGTAACTCGGCAAAATGTATCAAAATCGTGCTTAATCTAGCAATATACCCAAGATGATGTTAAATTGCAAATTCATTGTAAATTTGGTTGGAATTATTAAAAATGTAATTGCTTAAATATTCACGATTGATTGATGTATTTTAGGTCCGTGATGAGGATATTTATGTATAAAATGATACAAAATCGTTGCGCTGATCGGATACCCTATAAATAAATCGTCATAGTATTTTATTCTTATAATAAAAAATAGGACTGTCTGAGCATTTTATGTGTAAGCCAGTTGTACGTCGATCATGACCCATTACTGAAAACAGCATGCTAATCTCTAAGTGATTTTTCAACCGTTTTAAGAAGGAGCTTGAGAGATAATTTGATTACATTTAAAACAAACAAAAAGTGGCTACCAACTACACCGTTCGAAAGTTGTTAGGTTGTAAGAAATTAAGGGATCAAAGATCTCTAAATGATCAAAATATGCCAATGGCTGAATCGACGATCTTGTGAAGATGAAACTCGAATGCATATTTCCAGTAACCTGTGGATGACAAAATGCAAAGGACAGCCATGCACACGTAATGTACAGACGGCATTTCATTATAAATCAGGCTTGAGGCATATTTAGTTTACCGGATAACACATGCTCTCGACCAATTCAGTGCTAAAGAAAATTATACATTTTCGATAATACTATGATCTATTTGACACTATGTGTATATCTGCCTGCTTGTCTGTATGTCTTTAGATAAGCTCACTCTTTTAGTTGATACTGCATGTATACTTAAATCACTATGCTAGATCTGTTAAATTTTTGGAAGTATTTTCATGTGTCCATTGGGAAGATTGTATTGCTCAGATGTGTGATTGTTTCCACAATTTATCAGTAACTATATAAAAAGAACTAATCTACGGCTTACACAAATTACCTGAAACTGCTTTTTGCTACCAAACATTGTTTAGGATGAAGCAAACGGTGTGTACATTGTTTGTTTTAACCAAATGTAAAGATCAGGGTCCACCTGCAATGTAGAGCTAATACAAGTACCGGATATGTAGCCACGAACATAATCATAAATATAAGACATAAAGGGCGTAAAAAGGACTATATGTAAATGTACCTGGCACTTTAATAATAGTAACATACATTTTGAATATGACGATTATATACATATGGAGCACTGACCCTTTGGCCCCTTGCTGGGGCAGCAAACTTCAACAGGTTTTGTCTTGCTTGGATAACCTCCATTTTTACAAATACGATAATTTCAAAATGGTCAGCAGAGATAATAGAGAATACATTATTGAACCACTGTGTAAATAAAAATTTCACTCTTCTTCACCAAAAGAGACGTAATAGACATAATAGCTTGCCTTAATACACAAAACACTGAAATACGCATTGGTATGTAGATGACGCAATTTTTGCTCTACCTTCACTGTACTTCACCGGATAGGGGAGCTGCAAAAGATATATGTGCGATATTTGGACTCTTGAGAAGCGTATATCTTTTAAATATTTGTATATGTGCATATTTATACATAATACACGATAATTTAAGAACAAATATCAATGTATTTCTTTATGAAAAAATTAGACGAAGATATAAACCTATTTTCACCGAAACAAACGCGAAACTAGCCCTTCAGCATAATGTACTTTTTTAAAATCCTATCCAGATATAGCCCCCAAAACTATAAAAAGCAATATTTTAGAACATTTATTCAAAAAAAAATATTAAAAAAATTAAAAAAAATAAAAATAAAATTAAAACAAGTCAGATAGGCAAGGAAAGGAAAATGGAATACCTCTCTGTCAGTACCTGATACCCTCGAAAAGTAAATGGTTGGTCCCTTTCAAGCTAGGACAGTTCTCACTCTTGATGATGCAATATATGCCTCAACAGAAGATAAGGCTCTGTACATGACAGACTTGCTGATAAACAAACTTGTATAACTCTTTCCTTACATGAATACAGAAATTACACTGCTTGTTAAATCTACGGGAAAGGCACATTTGTAGTTGTCATTCTTTTCTTTTTGCTTGATTCGACATTGTAAATATAGTAAGCAGACAACATAGTATTTTCCTTCTATGTGCGTACATGTGTAGCCCTGCATATACTCCTTCGCTGAAAATGGACTTATCCAGGAACCAGAAATGACTGACAAGCATGGTGTTCTTTTAAACTGAAACTTCATTGAAGTGAAACATGCAGATGATAACTGTGTTAGCCCCCCCCCCCCCCGCATAATCATGTTTGAAATTATAAATCAATAAATGAACTGATTAAGTCCTGAGCATCTTTGATCTCATTTGTGCTTGTGTATTTTAAATTGGAAGGGTTGGGTGGGTACCAATAAATGGGGAGGTATATTCAGACTATAGTTTAAGCTCGATTTAGTGGAACTTAATGTTGTTACTTAATGGGATGAAATGGGATAGCCATGTCAACACATGATATGTCAGAGCACGTTCGCATCAACACATATATTCCTGCTGAAAATTAATTCTCAAGTTTGGAAAACTCTGCATATTGCTATTTATACCTCTGCACTTCACACAAAGCTTAACAAACTTTATTCTATTAGGATTATTCCATACATATATAGAATGTCAGCAGCAACTGACTATGAGTTAGCTGCGAGACTATAATTAACAGTCACCATATTGCTTACATCAGTGTTGACAACAGCTTCCTTGGGCAAATAAGTCTGTTGTAATATTTGTTTCACTGATGTTTTGTTACATTGATACAGAGCTATGGACTTATACAAGTGCTATTTCCCTACTAATTATTAGCACACGGTTAATAATTGGCCTACACTGGACATCAGAAGACGACACTGTCCTGTGCCATAAATATATGGCTCCCAAACAGTTAAGATTTGTCGCACTTCGCACCTTCACACAAGTCTACTACTCCCTGTGCCACCGTTGAAATATATGCTCCAGTATAATACAGTGTTTTAGACTAACAACAGTAGTACATAGAAAACTCAGATTTACAGGGAAAATGCGACAACAATACTCACTTTAGCATTCCTAGAGGTTTTCTTATATTTATCATGATTTTGATTGGGGGAGAGATATTGTCTCGAAAGCAAAATTAATAAAGTTGGGGAAAATTATGGTATTATAATAAAATCATGTACTTGTTAGTAAAAGATATAGCTTATTAGATTTAGCCTATGACCCATTTTTAAAAAATTAATGACTAATGTGCATATGAATCCATCATAACTAATTTCTCGAAAAGTGCCGATAATTGTAGACAAAGAAAAACTTACAGGAGAAGATTTTAATTTCAATTTATTATCATTCTTACATTTATCTTCAAAAGAATTAAATTATATAGGTCAGATTAAGTTAAATATCAAGATTATGTTAAAGGATTATTGAAAATTTGTTTTTAAAGTAAAATTGCTTTTATCATCATCCAAGATCATAGTACTTTGATAGATAACAAATGTTGTTGTTGTTGTTGTTGTTGTTGTTGTAGGGTTTAAAGCCATTTTTCAGCACAAGATAGGCTATACATGGCGGCCAGTATAACTGGTGGAGGAAGAACCCTGGAAAACCCTGGGAAGAACCACCGACCCAAGAGAAGCTACTGACAAGCTTTCTCACGTATCCATATTAGGCGAGCCTGAGACTCGAACCCACACGAACGGAGGTGAGACGGCAGTGATCCGGAATGGTGATCACTTTAGACCACACAGCCATCCGGGGCCCTTAAAACAAATGTAAAGGATGCCGATACAACTATGAAATGTATCATAAAAGTATTTGTTTCTTGTAAATATGTGCATATTACAGTAACAAAGAAACACCTGGAAAAAATCAGTTACAACAGCTCCACATGGAACTTGAGAATTCATTACAGCATTCGAAACAGTGTTACTGATGTAGGTCTCCACTGTCTATCACATTGCCATCACATGTTTAGTAGCTGACTGTTTTAGGCAGAGGTTGGTTTGACTCATCGAAATTGTTACTAAGGACTTGGATAATAATAATAATAATAATAATAATAATAATAATAATAATAATGATAATAATACTAATAATGGGGACTTTGTATAGCGCCTAATCTTTAGAAGCTCTAAGAGCTTTACAAAATTTGACAACACTTAAAAAACATATATAATCATATGATTACAAAATTAAAACAAACGCCGCGAAATTAGAAAACAGAAAACATGCTGTAAATATTTAAGGTAAGGATACATTATAAGGTCTTTAAGTCTGTTCTTGCAGTTGAAATAGGCGAATTTTAAGAGCTCTCTTGAATGAGATCACTGTGTCTTTGTGTCTAAGTTCAGTGGGCAATTCATTCCATGTTGCTGGGCCTGGTATGCAAAAGAACGTTGTCCATATGATTTCATTTTCATAGTGGGAATAATGAGAATACGAGTGTCAGAAGAGGAGCGTAAATATCTTGCTGGTGTGTACACATGGGTGAGGTCGGATAGGTATGTTGAACTGGAAACCATGAGTGAAACGTAGCACAGAGAACAAATGTTGTGTTTAATTCTGGATCGAACGGATAGCCAGTGTAGGGTACAGAGCAGGGGGAGGGCGTGCTCTGATAGTGGTACTATAAGGATGATCCGTGAGGCTGTGTTTTGAACATTTTGAAGTTTCTGGAGAAGATATTGACATGAACCAGACAAAATTGAGTTACAATAGTCCAGTCTTGAAACTACTAAGGAACACACAAATGTTTTAGTAGCATCAGCTGAAAGATACTTGCGAATGGAGCTGATGCATCTCAGCTCAAGATATGCAGCCTTGCATATGTTCATGACATGTTGGTGCAATGAGAGAGTACTGTCAAGAGTAACACCTTGGTTTCGTACTGACTGTGTGAATTTAATGTTGGTGTTGCTGATATTTATTGTCTGAGGTAAAGGATGTGAATGAGAAAGTCTTTGTGTTGTAATCAGAATGGCTTCAGTTTTATCATCATTCATCTGCAGCTTGTTACATGTCATCCATGATTTTACATCGGAAATGCACCTCTCTACACCTTGGATGGTATCTTCAACTTCAGTTGGGTGGCTAGATTTGTATATTTGGGTGTCATCAGCATACAATTCGTGAGACACTGGATGATGATCTATGACACTTGATAGTGGCTGAGTGTATAGAATGAAGAGAACAGGTCCAAGAACAGACCCCTGTGGCACACCACGACATAGCTCAACTGGGCTGGAATGTTTTCCATTTGCGGACACAATTTGTGTCCTGTTGACCAAGTAAGACTTGAACCATAGTAAGGCTGTATCGTGAATGCAAAATACATGCTGGAGATGGTGAAGTAATATATCATAGTCTATTGTGTCAAATGCTGCAGACAAGTCAAGGAGAGTGAGAACTGTACTCTTTTTGCTATCCAAAACAGAGAGAACGTCATTAACTACTTTCAGAAGAGTAGTTTCAGTACTGTGGCAAGGGCGATATGCAGACTGTACATTGCTAAAAAGACTGTTTGAACTCAGATGAGATACAAGTTGGGATAGAACAACTTTTTCTAAGATTTTTGACATGAATGGGAGATTAGAAACTGGGCGGTAGTTCTTTAAATCGTTATGGTCGAGTGTTGGTTTCTTCAGCAGAGGCTTTACAATGGCAGGTTTGAAAAATGATGGGAAATCCCCAGATATGAGAGAGGTATTAATAACATCAGTTAGTGAAGGCAATATTGGATCTAAGCACCCAAGCAGCAGTGATGTCGGAATCAGATCAAGTTCACATGACTTTAGTGCACTCATCACGATTGTACGTACTAAATCCATAGAGACAGATTCAAATGCTGCTAACGGTTGCCGCTGAAATTCTGTATCGCAACTGTATGGTGACGACGAGTCAATTGAAATTGCGTTGTCAAGCTTATCTCTGATGGTTTGTACTTTGTCATGGAAGAAATTTGCAAACAGGTCCGGAAGGTCGACTAGAGTAAATGTAGTTGGAAGTGGTGTACATTTGTTCCTTGACATTAGCTTGTTAGTAATCTCGAAGAGCTCTTTGCAGCTGGAACTGATGAGAAATTCACTGATTCAAAACAGGATAATTAGTGAAATGGATTTTTATGACAAGTAATTTTTTTTCATTGAGAGATTCATTCTTTTGAGAACTGAGAGTTAATGACGTGGGGTCAAAACGGTGCATCATCAAAATGGAGTAGGATGATACTGTTATAGTATTTGCTGTTTTTCAGACCATGATTTTTCATGCATAAAGCACATTAATATAGCTGAAATATCGAAACATATACAGCGTAGTGTTAGGAATGATTTAAATTACAGCCTTTAAGAAGACACCTATGATAAAATGCCCTTGAGAATTTGGAATTAACTGACAAATGACTCTTTAGTTTGGAAATCTATTGAGAACACTGCCTCTGTGTGCAAGGAGGGCATACCTTGTCAAAACAACAACATGATTGTTTCTACCTTGAGATTCCTTATCCATATTTTCTGTAGAATTAAATGAATAGTGCATAGTTTGTATTACTTATGCAGTATTTAATGTATTATTATGAGTAGCTTTATTTGAATCTTATATGATGTTCATGAATTAAGTAGTTGTCCCATTCAAAGCCACATTAAGTGGTCAGTAAAGAATTAAATTGTAGAGGCACTGGCTGCATTACTGTTTTAGAAAGTAAAAATTAATGCTTGAATGATGGACTACTATAGTATTAATGTTGCTGTCTGAGCAACATAACACTGGTACCCTAGTCCTACTATGCAAGATGTCGCCCCTGATATGTATAGTGGGATTAGGGGTGGTCATTGTCTTACTTCGTGAGCAAACTATGCCAGTGGCCTAGTGGTTAGAGCATCTGTCTTGGATGCGGGAGATCGTGGGTTCGAACCTCGGCCGAGTCATACCAAAGAATTTTAAAAATGGTACTAGTAACTGCCTCGCTTATCACTCAGCATTAAGAGGTTAGTGCTAGCACTGGTTGGCCTGGTGTCAGGATAATGTGATTGCAGGGCTGGCCTTAGGCTGGTTGGACCGATTTTAAGTTCAATATCATATAAAAGTTTTTAAGTTCAGTATCATATAAAACTTGTTTGAAAGTTTATTTTCAAATGCCTTGTTCACAGGGGGCCCCGACAAAATGATCCAAATCGGGCCGCATGTTTGCTAAGGCCAGTGCTGTGTGACTGGGTGTGACAAGATGCTACATGTATGTAGCATGATGCTCCAGTGCTACACATTGCTATAAACTGTATCACTGCAGACATCATAGCGATGTGACTGAAAAGTGTTTAAAGCTACATTACAAATTCAAAGCACACACACACACACACACACACACACATTTTCTAAACAATTTCTGCTGCATACATGTTCCATTGTCTAATTGTTTTGGTCATACTGCAGTTAACATGACGCCTTCTTCCTCGTGGAATTATATCCAGACTGTTGTTGTTGTTGTAGTAGGGTTTAATGCCATTTTTCAGCACAATATAGGCTATCCATGGCGGCCAGTATCATTGGAGGAGGAAGAACCCGGGAAAACCCCAGAAAGAACCACCAATCCACGAGAAGCTACAGGCAAGCTTTCTCAGGTACCCACATTGGTCGAATCCGAGACTTGAACCCACGCAGAGAGAGATGAGATGGCAGTGATCCGTAACGGTGACCGCTTTAGACCACTCGGGGCCCCATTTCCAGACAGAATCAAGTAGTTTAGTTTGTTTTTAAAGTTTTTGACCACCAAAAGTTATTTGTCATTTTGTTAATAGAAAATTTACACTTAGTTCAAACATATTGGGCATATCTCTGCTTCCATAACTCATCAATCTACTGGAATGGTTAACACATTTTCAAAATCAAAACTGCTTAATTTTATCTGTATATACTTCTGTAAGGAGAAAGGCAGCAGAGTAAATTTTGTATGATTAACACAATTAGAATTAAATCTGAGCAGTTTTATCAATAGGGGCTGTCTGGTATGAGAGATATTCTTGAAAACTTGTCCTTGTTGTTGATTGCCGATAGGTCATGCTATAGATCAGTGATTGTTCAGGCAGTGCATGGACCCTCCACCAGTATATATCAGGGGTGATGCCCTACATGGTATGACTGACTGGTACCCTAGTAGCAGCTTCTTATAATGCTTCTAACTTCTGTTGCAAAGTGAAAACGTGAATGGGTTGTTGATACAACCAAAGACTGATCATCCTGACTCCTTGGAAGATATCAACATTGTGCTTGACAAATGGTCCTTGAAATAATGAAATGATGTAAGACACAAAGTTAAGGTATAGAATGTCATTAAGCTTGTTGAAATTCCGGTTTATTTGTTTAAATATGATTACTTTGATTTTAATGACCTCATTTTGCATATTGCTCATTCATTTTTTGTTCCCATTGCAATCCAGTATTTCTCATTACTATTAAAAATAGCTGGAAGGATGATGTTGTCATTGTTGTATCCAAAGTCTGTCCGATTATTCTGCAGTGTTGGTTTGTCTGTTCATGTGTCTTTTTGAAGATATTTAACCCAGACATATATCATAGCTAGACAGAGTGTCATGTACAGCGAAACATTTTCTGGCTAATGTGTTTTATATATTTAAGATATAGTTTTCTTAGCTTCAACAAATATGGTGATGAAACTATATGCAAATATGCATTATGGTTCACCACTGTCACATATCTGATAGGTCAGATCATAGCAAGATATAAGACACATAGCAGGTCCTGTTACCTTGTTATTGCATTTGTGATAATGAAAACAATTGGCAGGTGTTCTTATATTTTATTTAATAGAAGATATGTTTGAAGATTTATTCTTACAGATGTTGTTGAAAACCATCCGGATGATGGTTCAGAGGTAGAAGAAGAAGAAAGAGATGTGTTACAAGTCCATGCTCTTAAGGTAAGTAGCAGTAAAGAGTGAAAAGCAACAAGCTTTTTGATATTCAACAAATAATTTATTTTCCTAGAATACAAAGTGAAAATGTAATTAAAAGGAACTTATGGTATTATGCATTAAATCCCAAATAATCCTAGATTTACAGACACAAGTCCTAATAATTTGAAGCACTGAATAAATTACATCCAAAGCTGAGGGTGTTGATGTGTCTTTAGTAGCGTGTAGAGTGTTGACGTTCCAAGTCTTTTGTTGAATAATAGTAATATCATTCCAGGTTTGATTTCACTATAAATTCCAGTGAATGTCTCTATCCAAGAATTTTATCAGAGCACTTTTGTATTTCCAGGGTAAATAATCACTTGAATTCAATCATTTGAAGTAAGAGATTCCAGCCCGAAATAAAATACTGACCACAACTTATAATTCAACTTGAAAGTGCTAAATCTTAAAGCATGACTGAAACATCCTCTCAGTTACAAGACTATATATTTCTCTACTTGACCTCAGGTCACTTTTAGCATTGTCTAAAAAAAGACCTAATACCTAATGGACAGTAACCTTCAAGAATGGTCCTGATGTTTACAAAATAAAAATGTTAGTTTTTATCAGAAAACAGAACCTGGACTATGTGAATTACACTAAGGGAATTTCAAAACCTAAACCCAGACCCAAATAAACATATTTACTTCTTTTAATAATGATCCTGATATTAAGCCCATACACACAGAAAATATTTTAGCTATGTATTATTTGTTTACAAAATAAAATTTAAAAAATGTCAATTCAAGTCAAGCAGAAGATGAACTCAATTTTGGACAAGGTCAAGTCCAACATACAATGTTACATTACAATAGCATGTAATGAAATACAAAATTCAAAAAAAAAACAAAACAAACTAACAAACAATGCAAATTAAATTTACATAACAGCGGAATTTATGTAGGTAATTTATTAAACTTGATGCCCCTGGGGTTTAGCACTTGAAATCAATTAATGTGCAATGCTTTAAAAAAAAAAAACAACCCAAAACCCAGACGTGATCACAAAACCACTAAGGCTGTGAATTCCTTTCTTGATGGTTACCATAAACATCCAATTTCAAGCTCCCATGATGATCCGTATTGGAAAACGAGCGCATGTATTATGGATATCCACTTACTAATATATATAAGTTGAAATTACATGATTATAACATGTTATCTAAATGTATCATACTAGATTGCTTGGACCTTTTGTTGTATCAAAATTGTTATATTTCAGAGCATTAGAGCACCAGCAGAAATATATTATTTTTACAAATCACAAGTTTTTCACATGAAAATAAAGAAATCAATGTTAATGCTAATGATTGCACTTTCAAGATTGTTTTAAAAAATTCGGTGATAACATTATCCCACTATATTAAACTGAGTTCATTTTATGTCAACTCTAATTGTTCCAGTATATCTAAATCATATTTAGTTAATGGCACATTATTCCTTTTTTGATTTGATGTGTTCCTATATATGTTAACAATTAAACTTGTTTACTTTCTTTTACTGGCTATAATTCGTGTACTATATGGCTGTAATGCTGAAGGTTAAAAATTTTACATAATATTTACTATGCTTGTAGATGATATTCATTGGTAGCTGTTGCTGTTAAAGCAGTTTATTAGTATGTTACAATAATATATTTGTCAGTGTGAACTCAAGATCCTAATTTTAATGTTTCCTATTGTCAGTATTGGTTTCTTTACATTGCTTAGGGCTGTTCTATTTAAACATACATGGTACCAAGAGAAGGTAGATTTTTTTTTAAAACTATATGCCAGAGTACTTTTATTTCACACAGTTCATATTGAAATGATAAGACAATTTTAAATTGCATCTTTGGGTGAGTATCCACTTTAAAAGTGCCTTCACTGGGCCTCATTGTATGTTTTAATCGAACAGGCCTTACATGGTAAACAGTTGAACAATTCCTGTTTAAAATGGTATTAATGTTTGGGGAATATAAGATCTGAATGTAAAAGGGATTTTTTTTATAGGCAAAAACTGCAAGTCAAGTGTGAAAGCAAAAAAGAAGAAAATGACTAGAGTACCATGGTCTAAGGAGGAGAAGGCAGCTGTAGAAAGATAACTGGGACAGTTTATAAGAACTGCTTCACTACCAGGAAAAGCAGCATGTGAAAAGGCAAAGAGGAAGGAACCTACTATGGCAAGATGTCCATGGAGCCAGATTAAAGTCTATTACCAATTCAAAATCTAAAGCTGTGTTAAAGCTAAAAGAAAAACTAGAACCTTTACCTGCAAAATTCAAACAGATTATAAATATTTGCTGGCCTATAAGTTGATACTTTTGGATTAGCAGGTCTGGGCTTCATCGTACATTCCAAATCGACATGTATATGGATTACGTCATTCAAATTGTGTTATCGTTCATCGTGTAATTTTGTGTTATGTGAAATAAATATTTTTCTCCGAAAGTATGGAAAATAATGTGTAAAATAATTAACGTTTTGGAAAGAGGTTGCGCCCTAAATAAATTAGCACCCGACGATGAGAAGGATCTTAAATTGTCTACATGATTTTCTATATTAAATTCATGTGAATCAGATGTAATTGCGCTAAAACAGTATGTACTAGTACTATATGTTGTTTTAATTTGATTACATATATGTGCATTAGAAAATGAATAACAATGACAAAGATAGGTATTTCATCGTATTTTTCTTCTTGCACCTCGTGATCAAATAAAATATGCCCTGATATGAGAGAGAGGTTTCAGGACAATTATAATCTGTATTGTTAAATTAGTTGACAATAGTGATCATATTCCGGTACAAAGGCAATGCTACATTCCATTATCAATTGATACCACTGTGCCAACAATTCCTTCTAGTTTTCATTATGATATCCATTGTCTCAAGAACAAAACAGCTTTGCAGTGTTATTTACATGCTAATTAAATACACTAATGCCTGAGTCAAGTCATTCCAGATAAAACCTGTTTGAGGTCAATGTTCGGCAGACCAGATCAAATCGGGAAATGAGACTACCCATAGGGTATTATGAATACAGTACCATGTAATGCCAGGTGCTTACTCGTGCAAGTTTCTCAACCAGTGACACATTTTGTGCTCAACGACAGAAATGTCATTCAGACTAACAACTAGCATGAGCAAAGATGAAAACCATATGCCATATGACTATTTACATGAACTTACTCTTATTTGTTGGGAAAGGAGATACCATTGTGCATACAAAGAAAATTACACAATATGATTCAGTGGTCATTTTTGGGATTTGACCTAAATGGAACCCATATGGATATAAATATTGTGAATATTTAAATTTGAAACGGAAGGATTATGGCATGTATTTTATTAGTTTACATTTACCGTTTACTTTATTACTGTGTTCACTTTCATAAAAGCTGCAGATAAACAGGGCAGTAATGTACAAAATAGCATGACATAAGATGGAATGCACATGCCTCTCTCATCAAAACAGAACTCTGGAAAATACATTTTAGCATCAGTGATGCAATTTCCCTGTAATCTGAAATACATACTATTAATATTCCTGAAAATGGAAGTTATTAAAGTTCATTTCACACAGCATTGCGAATTTTAACCTATCTGTAAATTATTAATTTTTCAGGTCATCTGTAACTAAAAGTAGCTAATTTGTTTTAAATATTTTGTGTGAAACAAATTAGGTACTTTTAGCTACATTATGGTGCTGATCTGCAAATTTATGGAAAATTCACGATGCTATGTCGAACAAACAGTAGTAAAAATACAAGGTATTGCTCTTTCCTTGTCTTATACTCAGCATCTACTTTTATATGGATGAAGGATGAAAACTGTACAAAATGTGCAAATTCGACTTAACACATTAACCCCTGGAGGTTTTTGTCGTTTTCGCCTGAAATTCGGGTAGGAAACACATTTTGGGGGCTATTTCTGAATACATCCTAATACATCGACCTCTAAGAGATTTTCGGTTAACCTCATGTCTAGCTGTGCTAGAAATATCGTTTTTCATTGGCTATTTCGCCCGCACATGAGCAGAAGGGAAAACGTTTGAGGTTTTTTTTGCTTAACGGACCCATCATTTTAGTATCGAGGCCACTCTTTATTCTAAATGCCCATCTTGTCCTACTTTTTGCAAAGGTTCGCCTGTCTGTGTGCAGTTCAGACTGGTCTGTCTTACATCTGAGGCCAAAAGGTCTAAAATCCGGACATAAAATCGGATTCCGAACTCAGGCGAATTTTGGGTGGAAAAAACTCTGGTCCAAAAAATTACGTTTTTCCCTCTCTATTTTGTAGTGCAACTAGAACATCCAGCTTATTTGGTATCATTGTAAAGCTACATCTGTCTACCTTTCTATAATACCACCCACTTTAGTGTATCATACATGACCTTGACGCTACGGGGCTCGGAAGTAGGCTGCTACCTCCTGCCGCATAAACGCGGCGCCAGTGGTTAATGTGTTAAACTTGACCATGACTTATAGGCTGACAAATAGGGTAGATTTTCCAGATATGATTACAGTGTGTCCTTAGATTTCTTTTTAGTAATTAGATTAATTTGCATTTAGGCCAAGAAAGTTTAAATTTGTGTTCAGATTTATAGTTTTGTTATCTGTACATTTTCATATTTTTGTTAAGTAAATATTTTTCCTGTCAGTGAAGTAGTTCTTATATATTTGTCATTCAATAAACAAACATTGAAAGTATCACCATGTTTCAAAAATGTAAATTTGAATATTTCCATCAGAAATTACAGCGATGTCTCTGAAGTCAAGAGTACTTCAGTATAATTATGCAGTACGGTTTTTAACATGCTGTTTAAATTTTGCTTCTTTTAACAAATATGCTTTTCCTGAACATATTTTTCATATTAGTTTTAAAGAAATTTGCATTTTAATTTCTTTATCCATAGTAGATTGAGACATATATACTTTGGTAGGATATATACAGCAGTTTTGAAATGGTACATACCCTAAATGCAAGTCTAGTACAATTTTATTGCTCCAACTTAAGTTTGTCTGAATATTCTGTAGGCAAAACTTATTAAACATCTTTCAGATGAATTTGTTTATGCAGCTGTTCTGTTTGATAGATTGTTAAAATGTCATTTAACGAGATTATGTCGCATCTATATTCTTGACTTGTATTTTAGCATGTGTTTTAGTGTGCTCAAAGGTCCGCTGTCCACTTCTCATTTTTATAAGTCATTTTGGACTTCTGGGAAAAAAAAACATCTAACTGGAATTATAGCACAGATAACTTAAATTTTGTTTGCTTCTTTCTCTGAATAAGTGAAGATGAAATTATTTGAATTAAACAATACATTCACACTTTACAAAGGAAATTGCCTTGCTTAATGTTCCTTCCAAAAACAAATTGACAGTTTGACGTTTCATCAGGTTTGAAAGGAACTTCCTTGTCTGATTATGATAGAGATTGTTCATGCAGACAGTAAAGATAACTAAGATGATGTTTCATGTAACAATGCAGTAGTATTGCATATGTCTTCCTGTGATGCCGTATTTTGTCAAGACTCCTCCACCTTAGACGGTAGTTGATGTAATTTTGTTCATCTGTCAACCCCATAGATTACCCTCAATGTTGCAATTTTTTACTTTCTTTCACTTTAATACCATTGTAACCAACATTTTGGATATTGTTCATGAGTGGACTCAACATGCAGGCTGTGGCCAGCTTCTTATATTTATTCAATAATGACAAACAAATTGACTGAAATTAATTTCTTTGGGTTGCATCTTTAATATTAAATATTTTTGTGGAGATGATGATTATAGTCATTTAATGTATGCAGTTAAATATGTGTCATATTCATACATGCTTATCTGGATGGCTTAATTAAATTATAATGCAATTTAATAATTTAATCTTTTTCTTTTTCTTCTCAACTTCCTACTGTTATTTATTTTTAATACTTTGGTTTCAGACATTATTAGGTAGGTGGCCATAGCAGCTCAGTAGGTGGATCATTGATCATGAGTTCGCTACACTGGAAAGAAAAAATAAAGCCGGACTTTACATCCTGAATAAGAACACTCTGACTAGATTTTTTTTTTCAGATACAGGCAATGTACCTGATAATTAAAGACTCGGAGAAGCTCCTGTGTACCTTAATATTTTAATGGGGTTGGGCTTGGCAGAATTGCCCACAGGTCATATAGAACCTTTAAACATCAATGGCCTATAATTCTCAATAATAAAATCAGACTGATTTGCTTGATCCAACAAATTTATTACTTTCAATACATCACTGTGACCTTGACCTCTTAAAATAAGAGCATTTCGAAATACTGTCTTTATTATGTTGCTTATTTTTCAATCTGTAGCAATCAGAAATAACATGCACTTTCTTGTTGCAATAAGTGCACATAGGTCGAGATTAAGATTCCTTATCAGTCTTGTCATAAGTATGATATCTAAAACGTGTCAGACTCAGACTTGCGAGTACTGATAAGAGAATGAGATGATTTTTACCAAAAAAGCTGCTGAGAGGAAAACGTAAAGACAAAAGAAACTTTCGAGTCAAGGAATAATCATCAGCTGTATAAGCAGCATTTTCTAGCGTTTCAACCTCTTACTCGCCACTCTAGGTCTTATCGTCACTATGGACACTCTAGGTCTTATCGTCACTATGGACACTCTACGTCTTATCGTCACTATGGACACAATATTTGAACCTTTCAACTAATATAAGCTGTCTGAGGTTATGTTAATCTTGATCAACCTTTTTTGACCAAGCTGCACTGATCCAGTTTTTTTTCTTTTTCTCTTGCAAAATCGACATGGGTCTGTCCAGTTTCCGTTTTGAAGTTCCTAACGTGTTGATATACGTAAGGTACCAACTCATAACCCCTCAAGATACATTCCTTAACCAGATCATAATTAACACTTTGTTGTAATGACTGCGAAGTGTAGATTTTATTAGCTTTGTCCTTAAGTACACTTTGTAAAAATTGGTACTAACCTATTATTTATGAAAGCATCAAAACATGAATTTGTATGTAAAGGAAGGAGTTGCTTTTCACTTTTCAGTTGTAATTTGTAATGTAAATTGCATTTCCCCTTTTTGTCTCTGTATTTCCATTTCTTCTTTTTTATTGCTATTTGCCTATCGACCACTCCAGTGGTCTAGTGGCTAGAGCGTCCATCCCAGATGCGGGATGTCGCTGGTTCAAACTCTGGCCAAGTCATACCAAAGGCATAAAAATGGTACTAACAGATGCCTCGTTAGGTGCTCAGCATTAAGAGGTTAGTGTTGGGACTGGTTGGCCTGATGTTAGGATAATGTGACTGGATGGGACAGCGGCATGATGCCCCAGTGCTAGACATCTCTATATACTGCCATGCTGCAGACATCGTAGCAATATAACTGAAAAATTGTTAAAGCTACAATAAATATCCAAATCACACACACACACACACACACACACACACACACACACACACACACTCCATTTGCATATCTTCTCTGTCTGTCTGTCTGTCTGTCTGTCTCTGTCTCTGTCTCTGTCTCTCTCTCTCTCTCTCTCTCTTTCAGCTCTTAACTCTTTCAGCAACTCTCTTTCTGCAATTGCATTTGTCTTTCTCTTCTTCAAATGAATTCCAGTAGTGATCCTACCAAATTTCAATATTGAATTTGATGATATGTCAGTAGCCTCGAATCTGCTAATATGCCAACAGTCTTCCTCTATTATGGTGACATAATCCAAAACGTCTTTGAATGAATTCAGTACAGTTCCAAAAGTGTGATTTAGTTCAAGAACTAATAATGAGCACTTTGAAATTTTAGTGAATAATTTAAAGAGACGAATCCTCTGCAATATTAACTGAAACACAACCTAAATTGCGTACTTACAAACTGATGTTACGATATAATATGCAATAAAGAATTTCTGTTTACTTCTCCCATTGTTAGAAAAAAAACCCCAAATAATAACAGAACTAAGTTGAAGGTTATTTTGGGAATATTTTAAGTTTTAAACATGGTCAGGTCTCTTACCAAAACTTCAGTTAAGAAAATGTAATGCAGCAGGTATACTTGGAATTCCCATGAGGAACGCCAGTGTCCTAAATTCAAACTCAAGTAAACATATTTACCTCCAGTAATAATGATCTTAATATATAATCTAAAATCATAGAGAAATATTAGCTATGTATTATTGTGGGGATTTGTTATGGTGGAGTGGGGTGCTCCCAATATTTCATTTAAACTATTGTAGAAGTCCCACCCAGGCTTGATTTTGTTGGAAGTTAAATTTAGTGAAAGAAAGATGTAAAGCTCCGAGCTCCCAGTCAGCAATGCCGACGGTTAGATAGTTAAATATATAAAAAAGGGTGAAATTCAATGAATAACAATTTAATAACAATTCAATAGCCAAATGATTCAAAATTCCAATTACAATCCTTCCGCTCGACCATTTAATAGCCTACTGCATCACTTGATTAGCAGTGTTTGATTGATTTCCACCTTTCCTTGTATTCTACTCATCTGTGGTATTCTTCTCTCTCCTATTTCTCCCAATTCCTTCTCCTATTCCTCCCTGACTTTCTCCAAATTCCTCCTCCTCCACGACTGCCCTATACTCGTTTTCCTCCTCCTCTACTTTCTCCTCCACACTCCTTTTCCTCCTCCTCCACTTTCTCTCCACCGACTAGACTTCTATCGACTTCGACTGTTCGGCTAGTCTCAATTTCGTCTCCACCTCTTGGAGACTCGGGATTCAACGGAACCGGGAGTTCTGTCCCCTTAAAAGCTTCCTTTTCAAAGCGTTGTCTTTCCTTAGAATCTACCTCTAAGTTTTACCGCCAAATTACGAGTGGCTTCTTTCCGAGTAACCCTATTGCTCTGCAATCTGCCTAGGCGAAACAAAACCTTTTCTTAGAGCTCTGAAAGTTATAATTCGGCCTGCATTGTAATCACAAACTTTGTCTCAATTCCGATTAGATATCGCTATGAACCGATCCAATCAAACTTGTCCCTCTCGCTGTCTGTCAGCGTGGGGACGGATGAGAACATGCACCGCTCACTCCGCGTGCTTCCCTCTGATTTTAGGGCTAAGATGTAGCACATAGGTGTGAAGTGGTGGGATCTATCGCCTGTACCGATTCAAGATTCCGGTCTCCGGCCAGTCAGGTAACCTAGCGTAAGAGTTTAACACTCGCCCCGCGGTAATGTTTGGAGATCAAACACAAGGCCTTGGTACTATTCAAGACAAGAAGATTACATCTTGCTTATACATGACTTTATAGTTGGGGCATAGCAAACGTGACAATTATATTGTTTACACAACAATACGAGTTTTGTTAGGTAGGTATTAAACTCAATTACTGACCAAAGTCAATCTTACAATTTAGATATACATGACAAATAATCATGGATAAAAGCCAACAAAATATAAATTAAATACACATCACAAGCGTTGTAACATGTTTTTCAAAGTTGCGCTTTTATATGTCAGCGGTATCGACAGTCTCGGCTACTTCCAACATTTATATTAAGAGAATAAATCCTTGCATTATACAACCTATATAATATGTACAAGGACAACCCACCACCAGTTTTGCTTTTATTGCACCATCAGTTTTGCTTTTATTGCAAAATATCACTGTAACAATGCATCACTCTAAACAAATATGGTGCTGATCTGATGTCTAATATGAACACAACAGTGTTGCTTTGGTCCTATTAGTTTGATCTTCTTGGAAGAGGGATCATGAACATATTACGATATGTGATCTGAAACTGTTTCAATGCAATAAATTACATGTTAAAAATTGAATACTGATGATATCAGATGTTCAAAACGTAGGAATAAAAAATAACTGAATCTGATTTTATGCTCTCCCCCTCGCCCATCTAGTAATATGGTTATAGTTGTAAATCTCGTCATCAGTTACCAGTCAAGTCCTCAGTTTGATGCAAAATAATAGGCCCTCGTATTATTATTATTAGGGTTTTCGAAATCTACTTGCCTGATGCCAGAAATTCATATTAGTCCCGGGCATTATTCCACGAGAAAGGCGAAAAAATTAAGAGAAGTAGAGTACAGTTCATAAATCTTTATGTTCTGCAATTTTCATACTTTGCGATCTCCCCAAAGTACACATATCATCACCTTTACGTATGATTACATATATCGCATTCTTCTTTTCTTAATGGTCCACAGTTTCTGTAATCAGTCTATCCCTGTTAGAGTGCATAATTTCCATTTTGTAATCCGTGATATAACATGAATATCTGAATCAAATTTTGACAGCAGGAACTATATATTTATATTTTAACTTGTCAGTTTCATTTCAATATATATATATATATATATATATATATATATATATATATATATATATATATATATATATATATATATATATATATAACGTGACTTTTAAAGTGTTGGTATAAAGCAATTTGATATACCAATACTGTAAGTATATCGAATTGTGATCCGCCCATGACGCAATAATTCACATATATAAACATTCTTGCAACTACGCCCTTGCAGCTGTGTGCTGGCCACTCGTTAATCACTAGTGGCGTATGAAAATAACGATAAAAACTATTAATAACCCCCGTTTTCTAAATGAATTTAATATGGTACACAATTTCATCGCAATCCTCTCTGCTTTCCGTTCTCCCTCCCCTCTCAAGCATCAGGGTCAAAATACTCAGAAACCTGGGGTGAGAGAGAACAAGAATTTGTGTTGGATGAAAACCTTGAAAATGATCTTAGACCAAGTAACCTACAAGAATATGGTTCGTTGTAACAGTATGTGTGCAGTTGCATTATGATTTTTATAATCAAAGAAAGTTGCATACCCTGTCGACATTATACTACATGTACTGTGATGTGTGTGTGTGTGTGTGATCTGGATAATTCGGCAAGCCTCTTTTTCTTTAATGAAAAAATTATACATCTCATGGTATATCATTGATATAGAGTACATGCTATATATATATATATATATATATATATATATATATATATATATGATTCGCGGACTTCAAGCCCTAACGGAGCCATGGAAAGATTTTGGGCTGCATTATATGCCGAACTTCCACACTCTAAACAATCGGCTTCGCAAAGTTTATTTTGATGCATATCGCCGATTTGAAGGTAATTATGTAATACATCTATATCTTAATAATGTAACTCATATGAGATTTATTTTACAGGCATGCTTAATAAAGCATTTATCCACAATGATTATAGGAATTTCTATTTCTTTAAATGCCTAATCAATCAACCTAAATACTAGCAACCCAATCGGTGTTTATCATCTATTCTCTGATTGCCTACTTGACAATTACAGAAGGCTGATAACTATTTATTGTTTCGAAAAGAAGTAAACAAATAAAAATAAGTATTCTAAACTCCTTTTCAAAAGGCAGCTAGTCAGAGATAGTTTAAATACATGTCCCCGACTTCAAGGTGATTAGATGATTATTGTTAAGCAAATGGATAAGTCAGCATTCTCAAATCATTTAGTTTAAGAAACAAAAATATTATTCCATAAAGTCTAGCTTTCATTACTGTACATATTGATCTGATGGCATATCCAGACGTAGAAAAGTGAACTTAACACCGTTTCCAAAAGCAAATCAAATGAACCATTTCGAAGAAATATATTTAATGTTTCAGTTCAACGTATTTTACCTATCCCACCCCTTCTTTCTATAATCTCTTTCTCAATTCTAGCTATTTCAAAGCCATAATATATTTATCTATGTATATACACATGCATATATCTGCATTCTAACCCTTCCTTTTCTCGCGTACATATTTATCTAAATTTACTATTTACACACGTTTTTGATGACTTTAATTATGGGCATATGGTTTTAAGGCATAAACAAAGAAATAAGGGAGAAAAAAAAATAACCGCAAAACAAATGTAACGCAATTTACTTAATTTCCCATTTTATTCTGCCTAATATTTAAACTTTAGTTGTGATATACTGCCGTATAATCCGTAAAGCGCCGATTTCCCAAAGGCAACTTCAGTTTCAGTGAATTTGCCATGGGCAAAAAATTGTGTTGCTTTGGTGTCAACCTAAATTTTTAAAAATCTTATTTTCTATTTTAATAGATGAATTGACAATTTAGATATGTTTGATATTCTTAAGTAATTAATTGTGCACCGTCTAGACTTGATGCATATTTTTGTTGTAATGATATTTCTCATTTGACAACTTGATGGCAATTTTTAATTGTGTCAATAAAAGAGGTCACAAAGTTACAAAACAGTGCCTGTGGTGTTGTTTTCGGCAAAATAACTTAAACTTATATTTTTAAGAGATTTGAACATTTAAGTGCATGTATCTGTCTGTCTATAGTTTTAATTGCAGAGAAATTAGTTTTTGAGCTTTTAAATAGATATCTTCTCATGTTTTTGCAGGACAGGCGCAATAAGAGAAAAAAATATTCAGGTTCTCAGGTTGATGGTAGTATATGTTTGTGTGTAATTAGTCCTCACAATGACGTCCTCACAAAAATGGTAAAGAGTAGCCCTCATAATGTTTAAAGAACTATACGGCAAAAAGGAAGTGATACAGATGTGGCCTGGGTTGCAGTTAAGCTTACTTTCAAATTTCTAACCTATACTTTCATTCCTTCTTATGGTCCCCGAAATGTAGTCATAAGTCAAGGTCCTCACACGTATATAAATACGTGTGTGTGTGTCTGTGTGTGTCTGTGTGTGTGTGTGTGTGTGTGTAATGAGTCTAATTGGAGTAAGATTTTGATTTCAATATGTAAGAAATTTACTGTTTATGTACATTTTGACAATTCGTTTAATTTACATATCATCAAAAAGAAAATAAATATCAAGTTCGCTCATCGGATTTTTTTAATTTTCAGTTCAGTCTGCAATAAATGTTAATCATATGTCATACAAAAGTGTTCCAGTATAAGAGAGTCATGTGTAAAAATGGTGGCATAGCAAATGTTTTTATTTTCATAAATTCATGTATATACCATCTTAGAATTTCTAAAATTATTATGTGATTTGTTTTTGCTTTAAAAATGCACATTCACTGAAATGAAAAAGATGCAGGTGCCTCATTCTTTGATGTGTTCGGCAAATTACAATGTGGGATGTAAAATTATTTATATGGACTATTCATAAAACCATTTAAAATTTTCATATGTGGCTGGAAAAAACCCATGAAGTAATAAGCCTTTATATTAGACCGAAATGCATATCAAAAGACACACGTTATTATGTCACAAACACCTGCATCAATTGCATGTTTGGTCATTCTGTGGATTAATAACCGGGTGCATACAGTAGTTTACACCAGCCTGGAAGGACTCATCAGGCTCACAGTGTCATGGGCTTGGGATGTTGATAGCAGAGGGCCATTCAGCTGGGGTGTCATATTACCTTGGATAGAAACTATCCAAATTTTTGGGGCCTGTCCTATGAGTACTTCCAGTGTAGTTTATTTATGAAAATATTGCCTGTGATCACATGAATGTGAACTGGCTTCAGTTCAATTGCTGATTTCAAGAAGCATAAAACAATATAACATCCCTTTGAGTCTGTTGGCAGGGTCACTTGGTTTCAGTGCTTGGTGTTTGTCGAAATGGTTTATACTATGTGTGATTAGACATAATTTTGAAAATATTAAAGACAAATTATTATGGTTAGATTACTAACAACTCAGTCACCACAAAACAACTAACATTACTTCTCTATGAAGGATAGGTTATACTACAATGCTTAAAGATCTCAAGATGGATTTGAGCCTACACTATGCATGATGAAGAGCAATTTTGACAAGATTCATGAAGTTAATTGATTATACATGGTTGGTTAACTAATTAGACCAAGAGGCATAAAACAATTTGGTGTTTAAATTGTGTTGATATTTGTAAGCAGGCATTATCTCCGAATAATAAATGCAAAATCTATGTAACTGAAATATCACAACAAGTTCATTGACAGATAGAAACAGTCATTACAAACACGTTCAAATGTCACGAATATGCATTCTGCACTTTACCTGTAAAGCTGATTTTAAAAACTGCTATGGTGGCAAGAATGACATTATGCATAATGCAGAAACCTCAACTCATGAAAGCATATTCAATGCAGCAACACATATTCCATGACTGAAATCCATGTTCACAGAATCCGCATCAAATGTGAATAAACATTTACCTGCCAAGACACTGTTTGCCAACTTTATAGCTTAACGTAATCTGTCATTAATGGTAGCCAATCATTGTTTTCAGATCTAGTCAAAATAATGTTCCCTGACTCAGAAATCATATGCATGAAGAAAAAAATAACTCAGTGATCCAAAGTTTGGGATAAGAGAGTTGCTGACATGTGCTGCAATAAAATATTGACGTTCGTTTTGAAAAGATTCTCCCTTCTGAAGTCATAACTCCTAACCAAATCTTGCAAATCTCCTAATCTGTCCTAAGCTGACTTCTTTGTTCTGTCGCATGTATGTTGAAGGATAAATTGAACTTTGTTCATAATAAAACTGTTGCAGAAATATTTGTTATATTGATCTATTAATTTTGGAATTATGCTGTATTTACGCAGTGCATTCAGCCAAGAGTGCATACAAAACTCACTTTAACATAAAACTGAACCTAAGACTAAAGTTTGACTAACGAAAGAGAAGCTGACACATACATATTAATTCTGTACCTCAGCATTAAAAAAAGTATCTTATACAAGTTTCTGTCCGTAGCATTTTCAAGAGCTGCGTGATACTTATTCTGGCAGATAAATGTAGCTGCCCGGATTGTATATAAAGCTGCAATGTTTTTCATTCCTGCAGGCTGTGCTGTATTCTTCCAGAGTACCCTCTTAGAATTTGTTTCTCCTCTTCTTTTAGCTGCTATATAGCAGCAATGGAAGGCTTTATAATGTGACAAATATACAACCAATCTGAGTTTAAGATTTACATTAGGAGTGGAATCATTTTCATTTAGGATCACCTAGATTTAATAAGACATCTTCGGGTTAAAACCCATAGTTGATATGACTTTATGTTCAAAGGTAAAGCAATATCAATATTTTTAAGATGGCTGCCATGGCATCTGTATTGGAAGTCAGATTAATGAAGCCCCAATGTTAATATGAACAGCCATTCAGAAGCACTAGCAATAGCAATATTCTCAAGATGGCTATTGTGGTGGCATATTAGATCAAACTCTCATGATGATAATGACCATCTGTTCAAGAGCAGTGGGGATAATATTCCCAAGATGGCTGTTGTGGTGGCCATATTGGATGTCTTAGCATAATGAGTTTCATTTAGGACCATTGAGATATCATATACAGTGTACTGGTCAAAACCCGATTTAGATATGACTTTCCATTCTGAAACATTTCTGATAAAAATACTTACATCATGGCCACCACGGAGGCTACACTGGGCATCAAATCAGCATCATTTTCATCTGGGAGCAATTATATATCATAAGATGTCTTTCAGTGAAAACCGTATGTTGATGTGACCAACATTCAGGTGGAGTAGCAATAACACAATTTTCAAGATGGTTGCTGTGGTGGCCATGTTGGATGTTTGACAAGCATTGTTTTCATTTAAGACAAACTAGACCTTAAGATAAATGTGTGTGTAAAGTTTCTTGTCAATCCTTTGTGTAATTTAGAAGGAATCGTTATATAAAAATTGTGATAATAGATGAACGGATGGACAACATAATAGGGACAATAGACAACAGGTAATCCCGTGAATTCTTACGGTCTATGACCAGCAGAGCTAAAAAAATCCCCACATAATCCATAGTAAAATTAAGCTGTGGAAACCAAAGTTGTAACTCCTATCAATGATGTAATATGCTGGAAATCAAACACACTTGAGGTCTAAAACAAAGCTGCATGTAAAATTGTCTTGAACCAATGATATCTGGTAAAATAAAAATTATGGGAAGCAAATTTTGGGGGCTTTGGCAATTAGGGACAATTACTCTGAAAATGATGTTTGGGTATGACCAGTACAAAACTTCATGTCAAATTTGGCTGAAATCAAACTATACTTGGTCATGGTATGCTACCGAAATCTCAGTTTACAGAACAGGCTATCAGGAGTCACAATGGAATTCTAGAAATAAACTCATTTCAGGTCTCATGAATAAAAAGCTACACACCAAACTGAGCTGAATTCCATCACTTTACAGTAAAGTTATCTTGTAGAAACCAAATTGATGACTGACACCTGGACAAAGAGACAGACAGCTGAATTGATGTACAGAAAGACAAGAATGATCACCACATGGTTCTGCTAACTTTGACAATCTCCGTCTTTCTTAAATATTACTGATGTGGATACCTGTAAATCATGCATAGAAGTACTACATAAGGATCCATATAACCTTAATCCTAAATTCAAACAATAATAAAATACAAGTAGCTTAAGACATTTGTACAATAATGGTCATTATATCAACAACAAGAACAAAAGAAACATAGTGATATATATATATATATATATATATATATATATATATATATATATATATATATATATATATATACCTAGTGATATGGAGTTGTGATAAACAAGAGCCAGAAAGTAAAGTGTCTTTAATACTTTCTTTATGTAAAGTAGTTTATGAATTGCTAACAAACAGTATTTCTCCAGTGATAAATTGAGTTACTCATAAATTGGTCCAAAAATAGGAGGCGAGATTTCTATCCAGCATTACAACCGTAAGCAAATAACTTGCAAAATGCTTTAAAATATGGAAGTGTATTTGTCATCAGATATATATGGTGAATCTTTGTCCATCCATAAGAATGCTCTTATGATCCTTCATTGCCTGTTGTGTATTTCTCAAAATGACCTTTTATCTTGACTGCTCTGCAAACTTTTTCTTGCCCATAGCAAGCCTAATCAAATTAACATTAGAATGGGTAATGGTACCATTTCAAATTTGGTGGGCAGGGAATCTGAATGATGACACCTGAAAAGTCTGTGTGAATCATGATAAAAAAACATGTACAAGATTGGAAAGTTAATTGGGAAATAAAATTATGAGAAGTAAATTTAGAAAATTCTGAACCATCAAATTTTAATAACTAATTTGAAAAAAAATACAATTTAGCAGCATTACCACCAAAGTTTAATTACATTTCTCAGCCTTCCATTGTAATATCTGGAATGTCATACAATGATGCATACCTGGGGCATTTGACATGGTGAGCAATATTTTATCCTCTGTAACATTGCAATGCTACATCCTTAGCAACAAATGCTGAAAGTAAGAGAATCAAATGTAATTCAAACTAAAAGCACTTTGGGAAGCTTTCATCGAACTCCTGTCAAGTCTTTAATTGTCTTTGACACTCGCATTGTGAGTAAGCATAACTTACTAATACTTATTTCATCTTACATGCTTGCTCAATATGGCATTTGATATATCTATTTAATCCATATTTCTGTATCACATACCCATACTGCAACTACTTAGGGGCCTTCTTTGACATCCATACATAGATATTATTAGACATAGTGACTCAAACTTTCATAAATCCCAGTTCATTTTGAATTTATTCATAATGAAAAGCTAAACACATTTAGATGGCATAAAAAGGGGCATGCAATAAATACAAAAATGCATGTGTTTTGTGCTGAGGCAGGGAAAAGAACTCATTTGATATGGTGTATGAATAAGTCTCTGCCTTACAGCCTCTACATAGCTTTACACCATATTAAACTCATTATCTCTGGCAACTCAAAACAAAACATATTACACCTTACAGAAATAAACTGTATCATCCTATTATGTTTCGTTCTGTGATTTCCTAACATTCAGTGAGAACTGTTTGATCAGTCATTGTTGCAATATCCTTCCAAAGAAACACTGTTTTGCTCTGGTTGAATTCTACGTTGCTCTTAACATTTTCCTTGTTTTTTTATTATAGTATGCCATTTCCTAACTGAAATGAAGTCATAATTAAGGGGTGTCTATTACCATACAACAGTGTTGTAGAAATGTTTCTTGTCTAAAATTCATTAACAAAGTAACAAACATTGATCTTGAGTTGTTAGCATGCTCATATTTTGCCTTGGAAAAAAAAAATTATATATTAAAATAAACTCGACAGAATGCTATAACAAAAATTAAGACATTTCTTATAAAGTAGTTCGAGCAAGTTTCATTTGGATATAAGTTATACTATATTCAAATGCTTTTGTATGAATCCTTGTATCCGTTAAATTTATACTCTTGTTTCAATAGAATATGATAATTTGTGTCACATGTTATCATATAAAAGGAATTTTGTTTTCACCCACTGACAATATTTAACTATCTTTTCATCAAACCACATCTTGGAAAACATTTTAATTAGACATTGGCATCCAGTCCACACTGAATTTCTGGAAGATGTCTCATTAACAGGGCAAAGGCCGCTTGAGTGTTACGCCTTTGTGCACAACATTTGGGTCGAAGATCAAAGAATGCTAATTTTCACTATTTTTATACTCTTTGGACTATATTCTTGAACTGAAGAATTTATGCTGTTAAAGCAACATTTAGGAGAATGTGCATTCCTCTAAATGGTGATATGGAATGCTGGATTTACAGTATAAAACTCTAAATTTGATTAAAATGCAACAATCCTTAGTGAAGATTCACTGCAGAAATTTAAAAATCTGAGGACATGACATCTCTACATATTTTGGAGGGCTGGAAAACAACCCAGTAAAGGTTTCATGCATATGCAGATGCATGACAAAATTGGTTTGAATCCAATCTTTGGTAAATTTGCACTGCTGAAACCAGAACGTACGAGGATGGGCAGTCAGGGGACATAACTCATGTATAGTGAGGAATACAAGTTATCAGAACTCAATTGTGATCAATATAAATGTGCATGATAAATTTGATTCAGGTCCAAGATTTCTTAGAAAAGTAACTGCATAAACCTAAAGTCAGGTGGACATGAAACCTGAGGAATTACTCCTGTAAATAATGTCATGGAAGGTCCAAAATTGAACTCGTTCAGATTGTCATCAGTGTAAAGCTGCAAAGAAAATTTGGTTGAAATCAAACAATTCTTAGTAAATTTAAGGACTAGAAACAAAATCTAGGAAGGCGAGTGATCAGTGGACATAACTCTTCTAAATGATGGCATAAACAAGAGAAAATTATATTTTCTTCTGGCTACATCAGTATAAACAGCATATGACAATTTGTAATATAGCCAACAATTATCAGTGAAGTTATCAGTGGAGACCAAACTGATGATAAATGCACAACCAGCCATACATTATTACCACAGGGTTCAGTTGACTTGGTCAAATGGAACCTCATAAACCACAAGAGTCCCTCAAATGGAATGATGTTTTACAAGACAAAAATATTTTTGTAGGAATTAAAGAATGGTCCATTTCTTTCCTTTTCATCATTTTAATTGAGGGGTTGAATCTGTAATGGAGGTATAAGGGACAAGTGACCTCATATTTTCAACAGGGACAGATCAGATTTTGAATCCATTCTGAGAAATTTCACACAAGACAATTTATACTACTAAATTTGAACTAGTCAACATTTGAATTTCTTTCTTCATCTGAGTCATGTCTTTGTAAGATACAATCTGTGCCATGTTCACTTTCACAGAAAGAAACTATTCACTATTTATTTCACAACAAAAGTGGATGGTTATGACGAAATGTATCTGAACAACATCCTAGGCTGGTGTAGAGAAGTGACAAGTTTCTTTCAGTCAAATAAATTACTTAAAGCTATTACTAAATAATCAAATTACTAAATTTTCAAATATGAGTTACATGTTTTACTTACATGGCTACTTTAAAAGGGCTTGTATCAGCAGTGTGTCACTTTCAGCATGGTATATGCCTTTCATAATGCAACTTGTATTGAAAGTGCAGTACATACTATACTGAAGATCCAGTGTCTGTATAGGTCACCAGGAGTCTTTTGACACCTCTTTTATGAAGAAAAACAAAATTAATAATAAACGTTGCTAAATAAAATCCAGTTTTTCTGTAATATAGCACCAGTTTTCAGTAAAAAGTTCAGTTAAATAGCATTTTTTTTTTTACAAATGATACTTCACCTGCAGAAAAGCAGTGTTCTGATACCAGTTAGAAAGCAGTTTTTTTTCCCTATAATTAACAAACTTAATAAATCTGGGGTGGGAAAAATAAAACAAATACCAGTTGTTTTGCAGTAAATCAGGAGGTTTCAATTACAGGTTTGAAGTAATGACAGTAAAATAATATTTTTTGTTTCTGAAATCAGCCACAATCAAATTCCATACTGAGTTATTTGGTCAGTAAAACTGAAAAATCTAGTTTTCATGTATCTTAAGCATTTGAACACCAAAATGAAATAAAATCTTAGGTCTAACTAGTGTAAGTGTCTTGGTAAATGAAAACTGTGTGTAATAAAATGGAATTGAATCCAGTTTATACTAATCATATTTTACCAAGTTTTTTTACAAGAAAAATAATACTTTGTAATTTATATTTATAAGAAAAACATTACTTTCTAGATTTAGGTAGAAGTTACTTACAGTTTTCTCACTTTTACTTGGTATGACTTACTTTATTACTTTATTCAGTAAAATAAATTACCTAATGTTATTATTAAGTAATCAAATTACCTTATTTTCAGTCATGTTTTACTTGAGAAGGATAATCTCCTTCAAGTATTAAAAGATATCAATTGGTTATTTTTTTGCAAATTAATTTTAGTAAATGTTTTACAACCTAATTACTATTTGTGACTTAATAATTACTCTTTTGTACATGGCTACTTTCAACAGATATAACTTAATTCTATAAACTGAATGACAGGAAACTATGAATAAGTTATCCAGTTACATCATTTTTATGCCTGAATTACATGACTTACTTGAAAATGACCGACTACTTGAAGTGAAAAACAAAGAAATTATATTTAACTACTATATGATTAAATTAATACAACAATACAAATAATTATATGCCTCAAAAATCATAAACAGTATTATTGTCTTTGGATTCTGGCACATGGACATATATATATATATAAATTATGAAGTTTTATATTGGCCAACTCTCACTTTCAGCATGGTATATCCATTACGGAATTGCAGAATGCACTGAAAGTGTGTACTGCATCCATTATGCAATACTGCATTACATTTCAAGCATATATTTCCATCTTTTAAATAATGTATTTATTTGTATGATTCTAAAAGATACATAGTAAATAGGATTGTCTGGGTTACAGGTTCAAGAAGGTCATGGAGAGGGTCTTCATGTTGACATTTAGAAATCACATTTACATATGCATTTTGAGTCGAAATGTGGGATATTTTTGAACTTTTTATGAACATCACTTTTCTTAATTAAAGTACAATCATTCTTTCTTGATAAAAAAAAGGATTTTTAACCCAAAATAACACGTGATCCAAAGTTTATAGAAATGACGTATCGTTGTGCAGAATTACCCAATAGGGTGGGGTATACCCTGTTGTCGGGCATTTCTGCGCACTTACAGTTCTTTCTCCAATACTGGAGCTAAACACATACCAAATTCGACTGATTGACGAAAATAAACTACTGCAATGCTTACCGTTTCAAAAGAGGCAATTGTCATAAATAATATTCTGTTCAAAATAATATTAATTTTGGATACATGGGATACCACCCCCATGTTTTCATGAGTATCGATATGTCGGCCTATTCTGCGCAAAGCTTTGAAAAGATGTAATGTTTATCCATCAATAATGGAAATGAAATACATTACTTTAGACTGTTTCTGTCAGCATTTGAGTCGAGTAATTCGGTCAAGTTTATAGCTAGTTTTACAAAATTCAACGTAACAATGCCAACAAATGGCAGGAGATATTAAGCAAATTAAACTGATCTTGTAAAAAAATTAGTAAAAATCAACATTTTATAAAAAAAATAAGCTATTATGTGGAAGTGTGCGTGTGTGTGTGTGTGTATGATTTGGATTGTTAACGTTGCTTTAACAATTTTTCAGTCATATTGCTATGATGTCTGCAGTGTGGCAGTTTATAATGATGTCTAGCACTGGGGCATCATGCCGCAGACATGTAGCATGATGTTCCACCCTGTCACATCATCCTTACACCATGCCAACCAGTCCTAACACTAACCTCTTATTGCTGAGCACCAAGCGAGGCAGCTGTTAGTACCATATTTATAAGTCTCTGGTATGACTCAGCTGGGGATCGAACCCACGACCTAACACATCCGAGGTGGACACTCTAACCACTAGGCCACCGAAGCGGTCATTATGTGGAAGAGAAACAACAATGAATAGGATGTAATGTGTTTACAACGTCTTGCTTATGGGGAAAAATTACTAACGAATTTAGAAACAGCCTATATGCTGGGGAATTTCTTGAGAATCCCATTCTAGCGGCAAGTTGACACGTTGGGTAGCAGACGATTTTCTATGTGTGGGACAACTTGTTGCAAAATTGGAAACTTGGATTAAGATGCAGAATATTTTGTACGTTATACATTTCCATCTTTTATATAATGTATTTATTTGTATGATTCTCAAAGATACATAGTAAATAGGATTTTCTGGGTTACAGGTTCAAGAAGGTCATGGCGTGGGTCTTCATGTTGACATTTAGAAATCCTATTTTCATATGCATTTCGAGTCAAAATGTGGGATATTTTTGTACACTTTATGAATATCACTTTCCCTAATTAACATACAATCATTCTTTCTTGATACAAAATGGATTTTTGACCAAAAATAACACATGACCCAATGTTTACAGAAATGTCGTATTGTTGCGCAGAATTACCTGTCATGCAGAATTGGCTGACACGGGGGTATATGAAATGGTACTCAATGTTTCAAATTTTGGCTGACAATTTTTCCCAAATACTATTAAATATTGTTCACATACATATTTTTGCATATGATATACATTTCAATTAGTTGCAAGAACATCTACATTTACTTTCTTAAACTGGGAACTTTTTAGTCATTATAAAGTTTATCTACTGACATGAACACACCTTTAACCTACTTACCTACAATTATTTAATTCTGTGTTTAACTGAACTTAAATTATTACTAATATTTTAATTTGTGTGATGGTGGATGGAAATTTAATGTATAATTTACTTGAAGTAGTTCTTTAATATATGATGTGGCTAATTTAGGACTTATATTTACAGTGAAATTCAAAGTCCCCCCCCCCTTCTACATGAAGTGTTTACTTAAGCTCTGCTTATGTCGGACCATTTTTACCGGTCAGCGCATGCGTCCACTCTCTTCACATGTTGGATAGTCCAGTCACGGCGCTTGTATACATTTAATTTTATATATGCTTTTTGACAGGTCCAGCGTTGGGTCAGGCAGAATCGCTGTTTGCTGTTGCTGAAGCTTAGTACAGTTGCCACTGTTTGGCATTAGACCAGACTTATGTGTATAAAGAGTTACTCTATCGAGACGATGTAATCGTCTGGTTTGTTTTGGCATACAAGATAGTAAGAAATTCAGCTTGACCCCATTAATTACATCATTTATTTGATTATTTTATACTTTCCTAATTTTCTTCCCAAGTTTAATCTCCATCCACCAAAAACATATCCTTCATTTGTAACTGCTTATTTAACTACTTATTTACTTTAAATAAAGCTTATTATTTTCATTGAAATTTCATCTTTGCTTCTTGATTTCAGTAAGCAATAATTTCACTTTAATGAAATGAGCTACCTTTCTTTTTCTTCTCTCTGTTGTTCTACTTTTAGAACTTTCTGTCATACTTTCTCTCTCTCCAATAGCTAAATTATATCACCAAATACCATTTTATTAGAAACGTTCCTGAGTTAGAATAAAAGAAATATATGGGGACAATTTGAAGGCTTCACTCTGTCCATTCATCCACTAACTTCACTAGTGTGCATCAGCCCCCCCCCCTTTTTTTATTCCATCAAGCGAAGAAAACCCTATTTAGGTTTTGTAAAGAATTGTACCCGTTACATTTTTGGTGCCTGTGACCAGGATATTCTGTGAAATTTACTACTATTGTAGTTGGAATTGTTAAAGTCTCACAGCAATCAAATTTAGTCGCGTCGTCTGCACCACAGGGGTTCGTTACAAAGAAAATTAGGAGTAGGCCTATCCGTCCATAAATCAAGGGATGGAGGAGAAGTCTAACCAATAACAGGATTGTTACAGGTTAGACCCCATGCCCCATCCCTTGATTCATGGATGGATACTCCTAATTTTCTTTGTAATGAACCCATGTGGTCCGCTCAGAGATTACTGGAATATCGGGGTAGCAGAACTGCTGATGTGTTTACACCCAAACCCGCACAAATTATGGTTGAAAGTAGACCAGCTGTGTCTGAAAGAGCGGAAATGTATTCTCCTGATGAGGAATTTTATGACACGAGTATGGAAATTGTGGATGATGGTGTCCAGACACCCGCACGTACCAAGTGTTTAGACACACCTACTGGCAAACAGTTCGTTATGAGGTCAAGGCTGCATTTAAATCCTCAGCCGCACAATGTCAAGGTCAAATCCTCCCACAGGTTCAAGGCAGCAAATCTTCATGATGAAAAACCTTTCCACATTCTAGATAGTGAATTAAAGATTACGAAATATGAAATGTACTCACTGATAGAGGATATAATTGCATCCGTGCTAGTAATCCACCTGAATCCATTGCAACACAACAACTGTGATGCATGTGTAGGCACACCAACCAGTGGATCTTCGATCCGAAATTCAGTTGCACACAAATGCTACGAAAACACTATTAAAAGTAATTGAATTGTATCATCAGGACACTCTCGATGAAAATAAACACGGTTATTTTTTGGATAAATTCACTGAATGGCAGAATCTACACAATCCGCCATGCAATAACACTGCTTCATGGTCCACTGTTGAAATGTTGCTTCCTTTCCCATGAAAAGAAAAATGAAAGTCCCATTTCCTTTGTGCCAACACAAACAATTCATATGCTAGGAATCTCTCCATAACTCAAGATGCTGCTTGGGATGACAATATACTGTGCAATATTTCCCGTTCTTTTAATGGTTGTTGCACAAACGAGTCCGCACATGTACAAACGAGTCCGCGCATCCAACTTCTACTCACTCTTGGATAGCGGTCACATAACGTCAGAAGCAGAGGAATCCCAAGTCATGTGTAACAGTGTGCCCAATTCAAGGTCAAGTGGGCATGGCGTAAACTCGGTAATACACAATTCTAATTGTGCTGCATACAATCGTTCTGGCGGTGACTTCAGTCACAAGGATTCAAACAAAGCAAATAAATTTGGGCAAAATAAATATTTGGAAGGTACCGAACAATTTAGGAAAGAAAAAGAACCTTACAAATTCAATGGCAAAACATGGAATGGCAGGATTATATTGTACATTTTGAGTAAGTTGCTTATTGGAATAATTGGAACAAAAGTGAAAGGGCTCAACAACTTGCGATCAGTTTAAGGAGTAGCACAATAGTTACTAGGTGGTTTAGGCCTAACTTAAATAGGGGGCTATGACTTTCTTAAAGCTGCTTTTGAACAAAGATTCAGTCCAATATAAAGGGAAACTGCTTACCGATGGTAGTTTAGAAAATAGATGAAGACAAAAATTGCTGCAGACTATGGTTATGCTCTGAGGCGACTAGCCTGTCGCACATTTCCGACGATTCCCATTCGGCTAGGGAAGACATATTGATAGATCAATACATATGTGGGCTAGGGAGTCAGGAAATTAGAAAGCGTGTTCAATTTGGGCATCCTAAAACTCTAGATGATGCAATGACCAGTGCTAGTGAGTATGAGGCCTCTGAAGGGACTTTGGCCAAATTTACAGAAACCTGTAAATAAGGAGATCCCCGTCAGAGTTCTTAGGTCTAAACATGACCTGCCCCAAAGCAATACCGAGCCAGGTAGTAAGAAAGCAAACAAAGACAGTGACATGCGTTCGAATATTGATACCCTTACAAGAGCACTTAAAGGTCTCCAAGAATCAGTAGATACAGTAGTGAAACTGTCGACTGAAAATGCAAGACAGATAAACATGGTAACTGGGAATATGCAAAAGAAGGATAGGAATACAACCTATTGAGCAAATCACCAGACTGCCAGAGTAAATCAGATAGAGTGTTATACTTGTCATGGATTGGGTCATATGAGTAGGGACTGCCCCATGAAAAAGAACCTGAACCGACCCAATAGTATGTCTGATAATCAGATGAAGTAGGAACAATCAGCTAAAAATGGTATAGAGTTAAACTAGAACGGGCTGATCTTGAGGCGATAAAAACAAACCTGGGCCAAATCCTGCTGCTGTAAATATGATGTTTCAAGCTAGACTACAAGATACACCAATGAGCAACACCAGGGCTAGATACTTGCTTGTAGCCACTGACATTCCACCACCTAGCAGAGCATCTATGCAAAGGGCATCCAATATTGAGCTACTGTGGAGCTCAATGAAATGGATATGACAGACAAGCTGAAACTAGTCAGACAGGTTAATGTCATGCGTGGTGTTCAGCATCCTGAACAAATAAATTTTGCTTTTGACACAAGATACAATGACATTTGCTTTGGACATGAAAATAAACCTGGTAAGCTGTTGGAATTGCCTGTGAAACTGTTACAGAGAAGCAATACACTGTGTGGACTACAGTAGAAAACAAGCTGTGTTGGACTGGAGCATGGCCGAAGGGGAAAGGTTTTGATGTGCAATGTCCAGGAGGCCATGTTGACTGCACTGCAAATCTGTCATCAGTGGCACCACATCTAGAACATGAAACTGCAAGAGAAATGGGAAAAAAAGTTTGTGCTGCAAGAGACATGCAACAACAGATGCTGGCTTCCACGATGCTGACAACATTCTTCATCCAATGTGGGAAGCAGAGCCACTGTCGGATCCCATCCATTTGGGTCATTTACAGTTCAAATGGTGTAATACTGCAATATTTAGTGAAAACATGTTTCCATGAACAAGAACAAGCAAAGGGAAAAGGCTCAAACAGAAAATTGTCAGCCAAGTCATTAAAGCACACTGCATTTTGATCTTCAAGCAACTGATGGAGGACAACAGTGGTGATGTTACAAAGATTAAATGTCAGCTTCCCCAAGTACTGGATTCCACTCTGCACTGTTATTCAGGGGACTGCTCAAAATGCCCGCTTTATTCAAATGTCTGTTGGGGACGGAGTACTTACAGTTGGTGGATGCGCTCAGCATACCTGGGCCCTCATAAAGTGACTCATCTAAACATGACAGATAATAATAAGAATATCCTGCTAGAAGTTCTGAAGATGAAACTCTCCCATGATGAAAGATTGCAACTGAACACAAACAGAAATGTGAGGCTGTGAACAGATCCATGAGTGTTTCATTGCCTAAAAATGTGAACTGTTCCAGAAACTCTGAGGCAAGAGTGCATTCAACAAAACACAGACTCAATAACAAACTGGGATCATCACTGAAAACAAAAATGACACACTTGGGAGGTAAACTTTCAACAAGGACTCCGAGATCATTGGAGATAATGGATAAAGACTGCACTTACCATCAGTTGTATCAAAAGCATCCACAAACCAGGCAACATGTTCTAGCAAGATGAGAAAGTATGAAACAGGCCCATCTGAGGTACAGGACTCAGCAAGGCAACAGGAAGTTTGACTACTGCAAAGGACTGCTAGACTCCAAGGGTGATCACTCCTATGCACAGGTTTAGCAGGAGACAATGGACACTGCAGATAGAAAAGATTATCTTAATTCCATGTGCAAAATTACACTGCTCAAAGACACCATGAAGAACACATGGTACAGAAGGGAAAACTGTAGTGGGGAAATCCGTAGGTAACACAATGCTTGTTATGTGCAGTTGTATTACTTAGTACTGCCTGAAGAGACCTATGGGGAGGTTGAAACTGTTTTCTCTGAATATGAAGACACAAATTAAGAAATTATAAAGCAAAATAAATAAACCTTAAAAATATTCTAAAATAAAATAACATGAAATGACTTACTAGCTGAGAGAATGAATGAATGAATGAATGAATGGAAGGAAGGAAGGAAGGAATGTATTTAAGACAGCACTGTCATACCAGCATGGTCTACTAAAATAAAGACCACACTCTTTCTTTTCTCCTTCTTACTCAACACATCCATCCATCTATCTAGACATGCCAGACATGGTTCGATATGGATGTGTGTGGGTGTATAGGACATATCATGATACCTGTATTATTCCATGTTACAATTTCAACTTTATCATGCAGTCTGGAAAGCCCATTGCAATGCCCATAACCTTTGCAGCACTGCCTATTATTGTTAACGGAATGAGGTTCTAAAATCAGGTGATCAACATTCACGCACAAACTGTTGTGGCATAAATGGGATGCATCGAGCTCCTTTGGAATATTCAGACTTCTCAACTTTACCATCAATGCTAGTCTGTGGACATGCTTTTTCTTCCATGTGCTTGTCTCAGGATCCCTATATGACAATAGGCCATATAATCTATTGGATGTTACATTTCCTGTCCATATTCTACAATCACTATTATGTGCTGGCACAGAATTAAAGATATTCTTGCTGACAGGCTTTGAAAAAAATCCTCCATTGCAACTTGTAAATGGTATTGGAATACATTGTTGCTAATAATAATGAGTTTGATCTCCAACAGATACCATTTCTGTGAATTTATGGGGAAAAAAATTAATTTTTAATTTAAATAAAATTTTTAAAATTATAATTATATTTTCTAATTGTTACAGTCCATATATACAAGGTGTGAAAATTTCATGTGTCTATCATTAATAATAAAAATTTTATACCAATTTAAATTTTAATCAAAACTGTCCTGACAGGACAAAGAACACAATTGATTTTACTATATATTCTCCACATTTGTTTCTCAGTACTGAAATTTCTACTGTGTGACAATCAATATAAATCATATGTTAATCTAAAATATCTTCAAAGATGACTTCACAGTGAAGTTCTTGTCAAAGGTTCACCTGCATTTTTTTGAGAGGCTGGACTGTAAACAATGCAACATGCAATGGAACACAGATTTCACTTCTGGATCATCACCAAGACCTTATTACTCACTTTGCACTGTCGCCAAAATACACACAGACAACCACACCATAAGCTCATATTCTCAAGAATAAACAATTACCTTTAAATACCTACCAAAAATATCCAAATACAACTCTTCTATCACCACCAAAATGAGAGAGGAAAAAATGTTCTAAAAATAGACTAGAACTACATTCATGGGTACTGAACTGGAAGTACTACTTGTGACCCGATTCCAGTAACAAAACGGAACTGGTCCCTTATCAGGCTTTTTGTCTAGATCCCTTTATCTTATGTTCGCTCCGTTGCAGGGAAACAAACTAATCAGGCTTTGTAACAGGTATGGTGAGGTCTCACTGGATAGTTTCGTATTTTGACATCTCACTAATTTTTAATGTAGAAGACATGAACCTAATTATGATAAGCCATGCATTTATAAATTCACACAGAAGCTAAATCTGTAATGTCGTTTAGATTTACTTTGAGTTAGGCTTGAAAATGGGTTGGTTTGTTTGGTGACTACCTGTCACAGTTAGACTAGCATTGGAGATCAAATGCGTAACTTGGGCTGCAAATGAACAGCCGACTTGGCTTACGTATTTACGCATATCTGCTACAGAGGTAAATATCTAAAAATTGAGATGGCTTAGGAGTGATGAAAATTATGCTAATTTTTTATAGTACTAGTGAAATTTATTCATGCATAAGGCACATACTGATTCTTTTAGCCACCCTGTCACAGGAAAATATTCAAAATAGCTCTTTGCTCTCAAATATGAATGTAAAAAAGAGTGGTTGGTTGCAGTTTTGGTTCAGTATAAAAGCCACCAGTTGTAGAAGGAATTAACCCAACTGCCACAGTCAAAATCTCACGTGCACACTTTCTACAAAAATCATTAGTTTGTTTTTATTTGTATCTTCAGTGTAAAATTATTCTCATTTTTCTGCAATAGGTCATTCTCAGATGAAAATTCACCAAATAAACTGTCCAGTGAGACCTGAAGTTTTCACTGTGACATTGGACCGAAATATTGGAGGCGAGCATCGTATCTAAGGTATACAATATGGCTGGTATACACCAATCGAAGTAACATTACATACACTTAATGAATATTCAGGAATAGACTTTTTATTTTTATAAAGGAAAAAAAAACAACAAATGAATGTATGTTGACATGTTAGGAAGTGGATGTTTTAACCGTTTTACCCACTAAACATGGCAAAACAGTATTTACTGCCAGTTATTATCTTGGCTATAGCGAAATTCATTACAGTTCATGTAGGCATTCAATACTGACTATTAGATAATTTCTACATACGTGCTACAACAGGTTTGACGACCGGTTCCCTTAGTGGAAAACATTTGGTATTCACAGGTCTTATCCTTTATCCACCTTACAAGGATCTAGATTCATCATCATAGAGTTTATTTTAAATAAATGTTGGAAATCTCGGGAATATATTTCAATGTGTTATTGGTTATACATATTTAGTTTGAAAACAAATATAGCAAGCTAAAAGGATTTTCTGCGCTATCAAAGACAAAGGTCTAACAGGATAAAAACTGAGTCGAATGAGTTAGATAGCGGTGTTTCATTGGTTGAATGCCAGGGGTGATGCCATGTAGAACATTTTAAGTTAAAAAATGAATTTCACTTTTGTAAAATTTGACTACACATACCATAGATGAGCTCATCCCTTCTGCAAATGAAAAATTGAGATTACAAAGTGTTTAGCTCTTATGAATGTGGACAAATAGTAAAATTAAAAATGATACTATTTGGTGTTTTGGATGGGTTGCTACTGTTAAGAGTGGTAGCCAATTTTGAGACGGGCTTCTCAGAATGAGCTTTCAAGTACAAACCAGTTTCATCATAATAAAAAAACTATGATGAAGTTTAATATTTTGGTACATGTTATTACTGTATTAAGTACAAATTATGGTTTATGGTGTAAATGTGTTAATTTAGAAGAAATTATGGAGACCTAGACTGAACATGTTGAGGCCTATCATGAGATTTGGTCTCATGATAGAAGAACAACATTCATAAGGTCTCATGATAGAAGAACATTGATAGGGTCTCATGATAGAAGAAAAAATGCAAATGTCTTTACTTTCACAGCAAATATTTATTATAAACTATTTTCTTGATCAATGAATATATTGTAACACTAACATACTTTTGAAATCATTCAAACTTATAATTAGTCTGAGACATTCCAATCAGGATTAATTATAGTGTGATTTGCAAACTATTATAATAGTTCAGATTCAGATAATAGTGAGCACCTGTGCTATATCATTTTGATGTACTGCTGGACTATTTTTGGACCTGTTTTCCTTGAAGTTAACAAGTCACCTCAATTTATAGTTTGGTCTGATTTAACCAGGAAAGCAGTATTCATGTTGCCCAGTATCATCAGGTACTGGGTCATTATGTACTGAATTAGCAGGCAAGTAGTATTATCAACTATTGAGTCAGAGTATTCTTTTAACAGAAAACAGTATTCATGTTGCCCAGTATCATCAGGTACTGGGTCATTATGTACTGAATTAGCAGGCAAGTAGTATTATCAACTATTGAGTCAGAGTATTCTTTTAACAGAAAACAGTATTCATGTTGCCCAGTATCATCAGGTACTGGGTCATTATGTACTGAATTAGCAGGCAAGTAGTATCATCAACTATTGAGTCAGAGTATTCTTTTAACAGAAAACAGTATTCATGTTGCCCAGTATCATCAGGTACTGGGTCATTATGTACTGAATTAGCAGGCAAGTAGTATTATCAACTATTGAGTCAGAGTATTCTTTTAACAGAAAACAGTATTCATGTTGCCCAGTATCATCAGGTACTGGGTCATTATGTACTGAATTAGCAGGCAAGTAGTATCATCAACTATTGAGTCAGAGTATTCTTTTAACAGAAAACAGTATTCATGTTGCCCAGTATCATCAGGTACTGGGTCATTATGTACTGAATTAGCAGGCAAGTAGTATTATCAACTATTGAGTCAGAGTATTCTTTTAACAGAAAACAGTATTCATGTTGCCCAGTATCATCAGGTACTGGGTCATTATGTACTGAATTAGCAGGCAAGTAGTATTATCAACTATTGAGTCAGAGTATTCTTTTAACAGAAAACAGTATTCATGTTGCCTAGTATGATCAACTATTGAGTCAAAGTACTAAATTTAAGAATTCATGAGGCCCAGTAGAGGTGCATGGCATTAAAGGTATACCATTTCACTGCAGAATTTTTTCCAAAGGTACTTTTTCTCTGTATGGGACCTTTGGTAGTTTCCATCAGTTTGGAATGTACAGCAATGTACCTGATTAATCTTGTTTTGAATGTAAGGTTATTTGCAACATGTCTTCAGTTTACATGACAAAATAATTTTTAAAAAATTACTGTATTAACTTTTTTTAAAAACAGTTGTATTCGTTAAATTAATTTTGAATATTACAAATATAATTGTATTCATTATAATTTAATCACAAGTTTGACATGTTTCACACATGCCAACACCCAGTGGGATGTTGTGAAAGATACTTGGTATAGATCCAAAGTTTTGGAAAAACTTGTGGATAAAAAACAAAAGTAAATGCAACTTTTTATTTATTTTCTACCATATGTAAATGTGTCAAGGACATGTACTCTATGATTTTTAGTTTTCTGTTTAAATTTTATGCCATTTCTCAAGTCCACTAAATATGTTCTCATTTGTCCAGTCAGTGGGTTTTATGTTTACTGACCCTCTCTAATAAAAATCTTGACCAGGTGATGACATCCCACTCAAAGTTTCCCTGCTTATTATATCATTTGTATAGCTTGTAAATTGCAGGCTGTAATTTCCTTTTGAGCTGAGATGTTTTAATTTCTTTTATTTCATGATAAATTTTTTTTTCTTCAGATAGTATAATGGATATAATATGGTGTTATTTTGCTATAAATCAAAGCAAGATATTTTTCCAACTTTACAGATGGAAATTGTCTTTAAAATAGCGTCAGACCCTTGTCTCAGAATATCAATTTGCTGATCCTTAATATAACTGAAGTATACCTTGGTACATATTATGGTATGTTTAGAATTACCTTGGCACAACATTTTTCAATGTACCCAGTTTCATCAGCTACTGGACCAGAGTACTGAATTAGCATGAATGACAGCAGTAGTTGTGTTGCCCAGTATCATCAACTGTTGGGTCCAAATAGTGAATTTGCAGGAAAGCAGTATTGTGTTTATAGCGATTGAGTCAGAGTACTGAGAATGCATTAATCATATGAAAACACAGTTGTGGGTTTTCATTTTGGTAGCCCATGAACTGGGAAGAAGTTTCATTCAAGTCCTTACTTTAATATGGACCCTGATTATCAGCATTTCTCTAATTAGAATTTAAGCTGTGCTTTCAACATACACTTACTTAGGAAGTGTCCTGTATATCATGGGCCAATATCCAAAACTTTTTCTCTTTTATTTTTCATCGCTAACAAATATACTCCAACCCAAATCAAAAATAAACATTTTAAATTTTACCTGCCACCAACCTGCTATCCAATCAATGTTTTTGTTCATGGAAAATTTCTAGGCCACCATGATCCTACCATCTACATTTAAAATAAAATAAAAAAAAAAAGAAACTTAGGCCATGTACCATCAATCAACTAATTCATTTTGTAAAAAACAACTTGTAATGTTTTGTCAGAACGGGTATTCTTCCAAAACACCTCCATCATTTAACAAAAATTTGAATCATGCTTCAACTATCAAACTCATGAAAAAAGTGAATGCTAATAAGATCTTTTTAAATAAAAAATAAATTCTTCAATCTTAGCATTAATTTTTCAAAAGGCAAGTATGTAAGGTCTGTAACAACTGCAGTTGAAAAAAATAGCTAACTATAAATATTTGAAAATAAAACCATCTACAAGCCTATACAGGAAATCTCAGGGATTATGATTCAAGGACTTTAACTACCCCTGTTTATAATAAAAAATAATTTGTTTAAAAACGAAACAATAGAAAAAAATTGAAAATCATGATGTTATGTTTTGACCCCAAGCATCGCATTATAATGGGTTTTACCTGTATGTATATATATATATATATATATATATATATATATATATATATATATATATATATATATAGTAAAAGCTGTTGACTTTATCTTGAAAACAATCTAGGACCTGGAAGTTGAAAATCAACTTATTAAATCCTGGGAAACTGGGACTCTAAAAGACCTGACTGGACCTTTCCTTGAAGACTGAAACATCATGCCCTTTCTCATGCTTACCAGTATCTCCTCCACTGTTTCCTGGACTCTCCTGAAATACAGAAAGAGTATTATAAGAAAAACTTTGAATGGAATAAAGTTTAGATGTATCTTTAAACTCTTTCATTGGTGGACTGTATGCTAACTTAGTATATGATGCCTATTTGTGTGGACTGTACGCTAACTTAGTATGTGATGCTTATTAGTGTGGACTGTATGCTAACTTAGTATTTGATGCCTAATTGTGTGGACTCTATGGACTGTATGCTAACTTAGTATATGATGCCTTTTTGTGTTGACTGTATGCTGAGTATATGATGCTTATTTGTGTGGACTGTATGCTAACTTAGTATGTGATGCTTATTAGCGTGGACTGTATGCTAACATAGTATGTGATACCTATTTGTGTGGACTGTATGGACTGTATGCTAACTTAGCATATGATGCTTACTTGTGTGGACTGTATGGACTGTATGCAAACTTAGTATAGGGTGCTTATTTGTGTGGACTGTATGGACTGTATGCAAACTTAGTATATGATGCTTACTTGTGTGGACTGTATGGACTGTATGCAAACTTAGTATATGATGCTTATTTGTGTAGACTGTATGCTAACTTAGTATGTGATGCTTATTAGTGTGGACTGAATGCTAACTTAGTATGTGATGCCTATTTGTGTGGACTGTATGGACTGTATGCTAACTTAGCATATGATGCCTATTTGAGTGGACTGTATGCTTAGTATATGATGCCTATTTGTGTGGACTATATGGACTGTATGCTAACTTAGTATGTGATGCCTACTTGTGTGGACTGTATGGACTGTATGCTAACCTAGTATATGATGCCTATTTGTGTAGACTGTATGCTAACTTAGTATGTGATGCTTATTAGTGTGGACTGTATGCTAACTTAGTATGTGATGCTTATCTGTGTGAACTGTATGGACTGTTTGCTAACTTAGTATATGATGCCTATTTGTGTGGACTGTATGGACTGTATGCTAACTTAGTATATGATGCCTATTTGTGTGGACTGGATGCTAACTTATTATATGATACCTATTTATGTGGACTGTAAGCTAACTTAGTATATGATGCCTATTTGTGTGGACTGTATGCTAACTTAGAATGTGATGCTTATTAGTGTGGACTGTATGCTAACTTAGTATGTGATGCCTATTTGTGTGGACTGTATGGACTGTATGCTAACTTAGCATATGATGCCTATTTGTGTGGACTGTATGCTTAGTATATGATGCCTATTTGTGTGGACTATATGGACTGTATGCTAACTTAGTATCTGATGCCTACTTGTGTGGACTGTATGGACTGTATGCTAACCTAGTATATGATGCCTATTTGTGTAGACTGTATGCTAACTTAGTATGCGATGCTTATTAGTGTGGACTGTATGCTAACTTAGTATGTGATGCTTATTTGTGTGGACTGTATGGACTGTATGGACTGTTTGCTAACTTAGTATATGATGCCTATTAGTGTGGACTGTATGGACTGTATGCTAACTTAGTATATGATGCCTATTTGTGTGGACTGGATGCTAACTTATTATATGATACTTATTTATGTGGACTGTAAGCTAACTTAGTATATGATGCCTATTTGTGTGGACTGTATGCTGACTTAGAATGTGATGCTTATTAGTGTGGACTGTATGCTAACTTAGTATATGAAACCTATTTGTGTGGACTGTATGCTAACTAAGCATGTGATGCTTATCATGTGGACTGTATACTGACTCAGTTTGTGATGTTTCTTTGTGTGGACTGTATGGCAACTTAGTATGTGATGCCTATTTTTGTAGACTGTATGGTAACTTAGTATGTGATGCCTATTTTTGTAGACTGTATAATAACTTATTTTGTGAAGCTTATTTGTGTGGACTGTATAATAACTTATTTTGTGAAGCTTATTTGTGTGGACTGTATAATAACTTATTTTGTGATGCTTATTTGTGTGGACTGTATAATAACTTAGTTTGTGATGCTTATTTGTGTGGACTGTATAATAACTTAGTTTGTGATGCTTATTTGTGTGGACTGTATAATAACTTAGTTTGTGATGCTTATTTGTGTGGACTGTATAATAACTTAGTTTGTGATGCTTATTTGTGTGGACTGTATGGTAACTTAGTATGTGATTGCTTATTTCTGTATTACAAGTTTGTATGCTAACTTTACAGTGAAGATTTTTGGTATATGTTACAAGTTTAGGACATCTTGGTGAGTAAAATGGACTAGTCTAGACCATTAATTCATTTTCTGCAGCCATCTATATCTGGCAAAATAAAACTATTCTGTACACTAGATGATCCAGTGCACACATACCATACTTCTTGCTTGAAGTTCAGGCTTCCTGAACAATCTCCACTATGTGCTTCAAGGCAGTTACTCATAATAAATGTCTGTAAAGCAGGGTACTTATAAATGCTACAATTTCACAGAGTAGGCACAGAATCGTTTTAACCAGCCTGATAACAAAATGAAATCTTTTATGTCCTTTGACATAATTTATGCAGAAGTTGAGACCACTGATAAATGTGTAAGAAAATTATGCAAGAAGAATTGGCACTCTTATTTTTAACTTCTGTGTGTTGAAACTATCTCTGATATTCTTAAGAGATTAAAAGATTTTCAAATTAGTTGTTCTGGTTTACATATTGAATCTTAGACATTTTAGACTGGCACCATTTTCATTTATGATAATGTAGAGGTCATTTGATGTATTTGGAGCAAAGGAAATTCAGGAGAAGTACGGAAAAGACAAGTTTTATGATGGCTATCACAACAGCGAAATTGCTGTTATAAAATTCCCATCATTTTCATTGAGGACTAACTAACTTCAGAGGGTTCTGGATGACAGCTCCATGTTGATACAGCAACTGTGGCAACAATACTGGATGGACTGAATGGCACCATTTTCATCTAGACCTCATAAGAAATTTTTTTCTGATGAAAACTCCATGTCATTAGAGTGGTCTCCCTAATATAAGGTCACCCCTTCTACTGCAGGAAATATGAGTAATGCATCACATATGAAGCATTAAAGGCATATCTGATTTTAAATAGTTAATACTTGCTTCTAGAATGAAACATACATCAGTTCTGTTTAAAATATTTATGAATAATCATCAGTCTCTATGGAAAACCACATTGTTAATACAATCAAGGTGCAGACATCTGGATGCAACTATCACTGCCTATATATATATAACACAAAAGCTGTCGCATAATTTTGATTGCAACATATCTTGGAGGCAACCAATGTATTGGGCAACCATGGATTTTCATAATATTTTTGTCTTGAATTATTTATTGATCCGTACTTTGCATTTTGGTGTAATGTTTTAAAGTAGCTGATCTCAATCATCCAACACTTCCAGATACAAATATTTTTATTATATATTTTTGGTCAAATCCTCTCTGAAAATTACTTATTTCTAGAACTGGCCTTGGTATTCAGAAAAAGTAGAAGCTTTTGATCATTTTTCATTTCTTTTAATAAAACATATCTCCAATGCTCTGGTCATTTTAAGTATCACACCATTAATATTATATTCAAATTTTGTGATCTCTTGACTAAACCGAAGGTATTACATTTACTGATCATTTACTGACCATATACTGACCATGTACTGACCATATATTGACCATATACTGACCATGTACTGTGTGTATTGTATGATATAGAATACTTACAACTCCTTGTTCCATCTGAGAAGACATCTCCTTACTTAGTGTTTTTTTCATCACTCCCCAGGACATACTGGGCTTTGGAATCTCCTGCACAGAAAAAAATCATGATTTTAACATAATAGTACCACCACTGAATCTGAAATGGGACACTGATTAAAATATTCAAAAACAATAGATGAAACTTTATCTTTAAAACACAGTCCCAGACCAAGACAACATCTTAATAAGTGTCTATTTGGCACCAAATGAAAACAGTGACAGTCTGACATCGAGTATGGCATCATGGAAGCCACGTACAAGATCTTGTAATCCCTTCTCCGGAGGAGCAGATGGTCATATTGACAAGGGGGTTTCATATATAATTATCCTGAATTAACATTGTGTCCCCCACCTCCAAATATTCAATATAATGTCATGGTAATCTTGAAAATCTTATCACTACTCCCTCAGTGCAGATGGTCATATCGATATAGAGTTTTCGCTAAATGACTTTTATGATATATAGTTGGCTGTAAGTGAAAATATTGCTGATCTGATATTGTATTGACGCCAGAATAGCCATCATGCAAATCATGTCATCTAGGTCAGATTGGATGTCAGTTTGGCATCATTTTCATTTAGACATCTGTTTGTTAATGTACCACATCAATATATTTATGTCTTCATAAGGGATAACAATACAATTTTCAAGATGGTTGTTCTGATGGCCATAATGAATGTCTGATTCTCAACATTTGCCTTTCGCAAAAACTAGACATATGATGGACAACATGACATCACATAAGCTCCTCTGGTATATGACCAGCCGAGTAAGAAAACACATTACATAATTGTCTGATGCATACATTATCATGGGGCTTTCGATGGGTGGGTGGCAAAGACAAAAAATGCATATCATGGTATATCTTATCATTAAACATGCAAATCTATGTGTATGCCTAGTTATACTGCTGAAATGTGAAACTGCTGTATTCTCATCTCTCAAAAATGTATCAATGTCATTTTGTCTCTCACAAATTATGGGAGATAAGTGTCTATGATTAATAAAATTCTCTCAGAAACATCTGCACTTAAAAAATGATGGCATGTACAGATTACAAACATTCAAATCTCACAAGACTGGTATCTACAGAAAAATGAAGATAAAACAAATAATTTGTAGAATGACATGCAATGATAATCATCTAAATATGGGAGGCATTAAATACTAGACCATGTCATTACAATTTTTACAAGGCTTGCAGTTGACTGTTTTGTCTTGGCCATTAAACTGACTGGCAAAATTGCAGAAGTCGAGCTCAGTGGCTCATACCAAGTAAAATATTTTGGTCAAGTAGGAAAAACAAAAATGGGTTGCAAATATTACAATTTAATCCCATATTATCATAATCACCCGTATCACGTTTTTATTAATGTATGCAATAATTATTCACTACTCAGAATTAAATACTTTTAATTAGCTATTGCAGAGGCAGACTACAGCACAGTTTGCTACAATTTCTCATCAACTAAGACAACCATATTCACTGTTCAGGACACTTATTTAAGTTGGAAAGGAAATGTTAAGAAAGCATACTAACGGTCAGATTGAAAAGTGACTCAATGTACATAAAGCTTTCAGCAAGCTTGAGATACGGTAGCTTCAGTCTAAAATCAACCGTATTAACCATCTTCTGTTTTTGCTTTCTTGGGTCTTTTTTATGCAATGTATGGACACCATAAAGGGAAATTTCTAGTGCCACAGATGAATCATTAGGGTCCATTGTACAAAATTTAAACTTGACAACATATACTCTTCATCTAGAAATAATCTGTCCTCTGCCATTTCACCAAATATCTACAACTACTCTGGATAATAATCTTTCTACCTATTGGAATTTTTGGAAAATAAGACCTGACTTGAAATTGAGGTGAAAATGTTGATATATTGCTTAAATTGGGCAACGCATCAATAATTTGCCAGGGAAAAATTATCAGCATTTTGGTGAAATTAGGAAATAGAATAATTCTTATTTCTCAAGACCTGAGCTTTAGAAAAACACCATTGAATAACATCTAGTGTTATTCATTTGAGTATTTTCCAACAATACTTGGGCCAGTCTATTTCTCAGTTGGGTACACATGCTGTTCATATTGCTGAATCCCATTCAACAGCTGCAGTACTTGGAACAAAGTTCATAAGCTCAACCAACAAGGTAATCCTGGAAAAACAGTTATTCAATGCTTGGTTATTTTGATGTGTCCCCATAGCAACATCATTCATTGGGCCACCATTCAACATAGTAGTAAACACAGATATGTTTCTTGCTTTATTGTAAAGTGTTTCTTCAAGGTCACTTTATTTCTTCTAAAAATACTGATTAAGTATCATCCTAAATTTTCACAGGAAAACCACACATACCATAATCATTGCAAGAAGGAAACCTGAATTATACACAGTGCAATACTCATCAGTGAGTTCCGAATTTGGGAACATAAATATTAAATATTGTGGGCAATTTCATCATGATATTGAAGACAGTAGGAACACTGTGGCAAGTGGAAAAAATAAATTCAAAATTGGCAAAAATAAATGCCAAATTTGGAAATGTTTCTTGTAGTTCAGATAGGGAAGTGGTCCAAATATTGACACAGAGGAGCACTAGAAAAGTTCTTACCAGGTTATACCTAGCTTTGGATAAAACATAAGGGACCATTTTGGAAAATCTTAATTTTGATCTGTATAATTATTCCATATGTTTAAATTCTGTTGGTGATTTTATTGTAAGATTAAAAATAAATGAAGGATGGCTATGACTTTCTATAAATGCAAATTTAAATCACCATGTTTTATTTACTTGGTATCCATAAAATCAAATTGTCTATAAATCATCGAGCTAACTGCCATGTCATTAAAATTTATTATATAATCAAACCTAATCAGGTTTGAATTATTTTTCCTATCATCTGAGTTGTATGTACATTCACCTTTATTTCTGAAAACTTTTTTTGGGATGCAATAAGAAATTAAAAACACAATGTATGACAGAGTACAGTAGTGCTACTTTGTTTTGGTGCCTCACTAACCACTGGGATTCTTGATAGCTAAATAAATGAATTAACACAAGTCTTAAGATCATGTTCAACATCATACTGCAAAAGGTGAAACACCTCCAAGAGGTACATGCTCATGACTGAACCTAAAAGGCTGGGAGTCATTAGACCTTTGAAACAAGGTTGGATTCTGATAGGTGATGGACCTTTGAAACAAGGCTGGATACTGATAGGTAATGGAACTTTGAAACAAAGTTGGATGCTGACAGACGATGGACCTTGAAACAGTGCTGGACACTGATAGTTGACGGACCTTAGAACAGGGCTGGATGCTGATAGGTGGTTCAGACAACATTAGCTCTTCCACGATAATAAAGCCATAAAAGGCAATTCATTTAGTCTCAAAAACACCTGACCAAAGCTGTTGCAGGTGTTCCCTCACCCAAAGACCTACTAACATTCAAACTATTTGCTGTGGTTAACCACAGTGTAATAAATTACATATCTCTGCTTAATAATGAGTTGACAGAAATGATAAATGTTTTTATTTAATTTTTTTGAATTGCTGTTAGTAAAATCTGCTTCAAAAGCTACCATAGCAGTATATGAACAGAATCCAGATTTTGCTAGTGAAAGCCACAGCCTTTTAGTAAACTTGGAGTGACAACCAGTATATGCATAGTTCATGCATCAATAATTATCTCGATTAGCCACTACAGAGAGTATGCAGTCTGCTCATGTGCCTATAATCATCAACATTTACAATACCAGCTAATATGCTGAGAGTAACCCATCAGATCTACAATGTAAAGTCATTAATACTGAAATTAATCACTGAATAAACAGGACATGCACTAGTTAGGAAAGCTTTCTAGGATGGCTAAGATGTATACAGCATGGACAAATGTCTGCAGTCATAATGTATACACAACATAACTAATACCAGCAATGTTTCAGCCAGGGCACTCTTCACTTGCTGATGTTGGTCATAGTGTAATTATAATGGGCCAATAGTGTAATTATAATGTGCCATAGTGTAATTATAATGACCCTTATTGTAATTATAATGGGCTAATAGTATAATTATAATAGGCCAACCACATAATAAGACAGAAGATCTTATACTTATATATTTTACAAGTTATCTGCATGAAAAACCAAATAAATTACCATCTTTACTGTATGATTCTCCTCTCTGATGCCTCTGATAATATTCCAAAGAGGCCAAAGTCTACATTTTCTTCCCCTTTAACATTAGTCATAAAATTTAGGTCAAGGAGACACTTGATTGCATGGGTGTAATACTAATAAAAATGCATCTAATTGTCATGTTTAGTGATTGGAAGATTAACCGCATCCAATAAATTAACTTTAAACATAAAATTTAAACAGCATCACTGAAGCAAAAAATATGGATCACGGAGACCACTTTTGCCATACATCTGGTCAACTGCATTCTTCACTAAGTTTCATGGGTCTAGTGAGGTATTATATTGCATGCCAAAAGCTTATGTGGCCATGGGTTAAATAAAGATTATTAACCAAGGCTTGTAAAAGCAAAATATAAGTCACAACAAGCTTGATGTGTTGTAATGGTATGGCACTAATAGTGAGACACGCATCACGTTTCTAGCATGAACATCTTGATAAGTAATACAGCCTTACTAAGAAAAAATGTCTCTGTGGCCTATATTTCTAAGAAATGAATATTGAATATACAACTGAATCCAAGTCAGTGAAATGCTAATTATGGACCATAATGACCAACTACTGAGCTGGGAGGGCGCTGCTTATCAAGTGAATCCCAATACCAAGTGCATTGATTCTAGCCAGGACAGTAAGTACAAAGGATGCAAATGACACTGGTCACAAGTTAAATGCAAAAACCTGACCTCAGCCAGTACAGAGCGTAATATAGTTCAGTACACAAAATAGCAATGCCGCATAAAGTGTATTTCCCAGTGTACACTGTCATAAGTCCTAACAAGCTTTCTTCCATTCTATTTTAGTGTATGGTCAAGATACAGCAATATTTTGATGATGAATGTCTGACCTGCCAAAAAAATGCATATTAATCAGATCTGCATGACAACTTCTGCAAAACATCAAAACAATGATCATTTCATTTTACTAGCACTCACAAGACAATATTTTAATCACTTAGGTGGAATTCGAGCACTATAATCAGCCCATATCTTAGATAGGCACATATGCCAAAGGAATTGACAGTGCATTTGATGAAAAGGCTGTAGAGAAATACTTAGCTTCACTGCCATGTGGAAGAATGCCATGCAATACTAGAACAATTTTAGTTACTACTCTTTAACAAGGCTTTGCCTTGGTCACCTCATGGGACATAATGTGTGTGTGTGTGTGTGTGTGTGTGTGTGTGTGTGTGTGTGTGTGTTGGATTTTTAACGTAGCTTTAACAATTTTTCAGTCATATTGCTTTGATGTCTGCAGTGTGACAGTTTATAGTGATGTCTAGCACTGGGGTACCATGCCACAAACATGTAGCATCATGTCCCACCCAGTCAAATTATCCTGACACCAGAACGATCTGTCCTAACAATAACCTCTTAAAACTGAGCACCTAGCAAGGCAGCTGTTAGTACCATTTATAAGTCTTTGGTATGACTCAGCCGGGGTTCGAACCCCTGACCTCCCGCATCCAAGGTGGACATTCTAACCACTAGGCCACAGTAGCAGTGACATAATACATGTATGTAATGATGCATTATTCTTCAAGAGCGCTTCTTAAAAAAGAGTTACCATCATCTTATCCTGACATGAGGGAATAGTTTTGGAAACCCCATGTCATGAAAGACCACCTTTTTCATGCATGGGTCTGCTGTGTTATATAGTTTATGGCTTCCATTAAAAGAATGCATGTTGTGAGAGATTACTTTGTATTGGAATACTGGGATAGTCTCCACTAAACAGTTTCATTGTATTACAATAGAGTGTGACTTTAATATAATTAGTATCTTGATCTTTCTAATATGAAATTACCAAATTTAGTAATATTAAATTACTATAAACAACTCTTCTATTAAAAAAAGAATAATATACATTAAAACTTCAATAATTCAAACATTAATAGTAATAATAATAATGAGGACTTTGTATAGCACCTAATCTTTAGAAGCTCTAAGCGCTTTACAAAATTTGACAACACTTAAAAAACATATATAAAGATATGATTACAAAATAAAAACAAACACCATGAAATTAGAAAACAGAAAACATGCTGTAAATATTTAAGGTAAGGAAACATTATTAGGTCTTTAAGTCTGTTCTTGCAGTTGAAATAGGTGAGTTTTAAGAGCGCTCTTGAATGACATCACTGTGTCTTTGTGTCTAAGTTCAGTGGGCAATTCGTTCCACATTGCTGGGCTCTGGTATGCAAAAGAACATTGTCCATATGATTTCATTTTCATAGTGGGAATAATGAGAATACGAGTGTCAGAAGAAAAGCGTAAGTGTCTTGCTTGTGTGTACACATGAGTGAGGTCAGATAGGTATGTTGGACTGGAGCCCGTCAGTGAAACGTAGCACAGAGAACAAATTTTGTGTTTAATTCTGGATCGAATGGATAGCCAGTGTAGGGTACAGAGCAGGGGGAGGCATGCTCTGATCGTGGTACTCTAAGGATGATCCGAGAAGCTGTGTTTTGAACTTTTTGAAGTTTCTAGAGTAGACATTGCGACGAACCAGACAGAATTGAGTTACAATAGTCCAGTCTTGAAAGTACTAAGGAACACACTGGCATCAACTGAAGGATACATGCTAGTGGCTAGTGGGTGATCATGTAATAAACCGTAAAATGTATCACAGGAAAAAACAAGTTCGACTACTGAAAATTCGTATATCATTAGCATATACAGTCATTTCAATTTAAGGAAAAAAAAAAAGTTGACTTTACTTTGCTGAACTGCATTATGGTGGTACAAGGAAACAAAAATAGAACGAACAACTAATATTTGGTTTGTTTTCCTTTCAAACTTTTAGTTCTAAAGAAATCAGAAATTATTTTTAAATCAAGATAGTAATGTCTCAAGTAGAATATCAATTGACAAACATTGCCTATAATTATGGAAAACAAATATTAGTGTCAGAAAATTCAAACCATATACAAGGATTTGATACATGTACCACTTGAAATTTACATGTATAATATGTGAAGTAAACATTTCCCATCTGTCTTTAAAACAAAAAAGCACAAAAAAAGATCCAGCAAATGCAGTGTATTATACTTGTAAAGAAAAATATGTTTTAACCTTGAATTATTCTGTGTTAATAAAACCAAAAACAACATTTTTAAACAACCTAAACTCTATAAGACAATTTGATTAAAAATCCATTACATTTTATTTCTTAATAACAAAAGGGCTCTTGCAAATTTTGACAAAAAGGCCTTCAAGATTCTATACAGATATATTACTGTATTTAAAAAAATTGCAGTTTTGCAAATGCACTTATGTCTGCTTGTAATGTAATAAACCAGTCCGCAAGCTTGTACTAATAATCACAAGGTCTAGTATTGTTTCTTAAAATTTATCTAGGGCTAGTATATAATACTAGGGACAATACTTCATCCATTTCTCCTGAGAACTATTTAAGAATCAACACCAATAATTAAAGTTACACATTACATAATATAATTATTTAGCACCAATGTTCAGTTCCAAAATTCAACATTTTTGACTAATTAAAATTTGAATAACTATTCTGTCTACAAGGAATGGCAACCAGTTGTGTAATCCGAGTTTCCTCTGACCTTTCCCACCCCATTTTTGATATTTGGACATTTTGGGGTGTGGGGTGAAGTCAATTGCCTATCTAAGAGTTGAAAAATACTACTGTACCAATGTGCTGTGGCAGCATAGGGTAGTCACTTATCAGCTGGCTTAGCAAACTGAACGTTACATCGAATCACATCTGCATTACATCGATACAAAAATTATTTATTTTCTCAGAAATTGTGAGCATTATAATTATTTATGTCTTTAATCTGCTGATAGATGAGACAAATTTACAGTGTTATGAAATTCGACCTGATCCTTGCCATTTGCATTGCTAGTCACATGACTAAGCAAATCTTGCAACCTGCATGCTCAAGACATAAGAGACTGAATACTCACACGATATCAACAATAAACCCCTTTTCAATGTTTTTTTACAAAAATCTGAAAATGTCACATGAAAGTCATGTACTGTTTGTAAAACCCGAAAAGACATCATTCTCAACATATTTGCTCCAAGAACAACAACCAGACACATGCTGCTGTCGCAACAACCTGGACATAGCCATAATCATCAAACAGGGAATGCATGTTAATGCAGCAGTCACGTGATACATCAAAATCAGCATTGACACATGCTCAATTCCTGATGAATCTGACTTTCTCCCAACTGCTGCAACAGCAACAGGCTTCTGGTGGTTGTTCTCTGAATAAATATGTTGAGAAGTACGTGTCCTTTCATTTCTTAACAAAAAGTACATGACTTTCATTTAGTAATTTTGAATAATTATACAACAATATTGATAAGTGGGTTTCTTTTGCTCATATCATGCAACTATTGGACCTCTGATATCATGGACGCATAGTAGCCATGTCGGTAGCAATGCAAATGGCAAGTACCAGGTCAAATTTCATCAATGTTGTAGTTTCATCTCATATCTCAGCAGAATAAGGATACAGCAGTTATAATACTCTTAATTTCTCAGAAAATACATCATTTTGCTATAGATTTCATGCATGTGTGACTCAATATAGCATTGTTTAAGCTTACTAGACCCACTTGTAAGAGGCTACCATAAGCCTCTACTGCATGACCACAGCTAATTCCAACGTTTTGATAAGCAACTGACTATCACCCCACTCAAATGGCTCACACCCAAATGATCTATACTACAACCTCCAAACATTCTGGTCAGAAGTCAATAAATTTAACTCACGATTAGTTTAGTCATGACTTGTATGTAATTATTTCTGTCATCAAATGGTTGCTAAAAATTCTCCGTTTTCCTGACTGTCATCAATAATTTGCAACATTCAAGGGCTATTCAATGTTGGGAAAAAGACAGCATTTCTCCTGCCTATTTCCCCATTTCCCAGTAGTGTGGGGACCCTATTAAATAATCTTAAACAAATAATGAATTGACTGAACCTTTTTATCAACTCTGAAAAGGTCCTAGGAGATATTTTGCTTTGAAAGGTTGTAAATCAAAAGTATTACCTGTATATTGTAGATTACTGGAATTAATACTATGGACATTATAAAATATTACCCCTGCTGATCTTGATTCTTTCAGAATTACTGTCTCATTTGATGTTTAATCTATTTCATATATTTGGCATATTTTAACATCAGAAATAAAAAATTTATTTGGTTTGCTTGATATAGTACTAGAAACCAATTTTACACAAAAATGTTAGAACTTATCCTCACTAGTTTTTGCAAATCCAAAGTTATTGTTCATAATTTAAGATCCCTATATTTTTATAGTTTGGTAGATCCCTATATTTTTATAGTTTGGTAGATCCCTATATTTTTATAGTTTGGTAGATCCCTATATTTTTATAGTTTGGTAGATCCCTATATTTTTATAGTTTGGTAGAGCAACAGCAAGTAACAATTTCATTCAACTGTTAATGTTTAGTTTCAAACATTGGAGCTAAAAATAACACTGAAGTTCGACATCCAAGGTGCCTTTCAGTGGCTGCTGAGAAATGCGACTACATGTACATCCCGACTGACCAATTTTGACTCCAGGCAGAATGGTAGCCCATGTTGCAGCTCAATTCAACAGAAGAATGTTGGTCCTTGACTGGTGCCTGATCATAGATTTATAGTGACCATCAAAGTAACCCTTTCATAAAACTTGCTTTGTTAATGACATAAATGGCCTTTGATTGGGTGCTGCTGTCTATTAATAATACAAGAAATTAGTGTAGAAGTATTCAGTTTAATTCAGTGTCAATGGATTCAGTATGCAAGAATACAATGCAGATGAATTCAGTGTTGGTGAATCCAGTGTATATGGATTCAGGGTAAAAGAACCTGAATCATTGCCATACTGACCAATAATGTAATTTCCAAGTCTATGGAACACCATATGGAATAAAGCAAATATTTTTTAGCATAGGTCTTTGACATTATTTTAATATATGATGCCACTTAATTCTTGCTAAATAAACATCTAAAAGAATTACAATATACTATTATCTCTAATGTCTATGATTGTACATGTACACTATCAATAGTATGGTGTTTGTAATTTCTATTACTTGTAACCAGGAGTCTTAACTTCTATTTCAATCTTAAAACTTATTTTTGTTGCATGTGTCTTAAAAAGTGCCAACACTTATTCATTTTGTCAACTTTAATCACGAGGGAGTCTTCTAATTTATCATTCATGATATAATATCTTAATGGATGGCTATTCATTATGTTGAGGCCCTATTTCAGTTTGAGGGCCATGAAATCAGGTTGTTTTCCACTGGAATTTGGTCACGCAGTTATGCCAAAGAAATTACTGATGTGTTCTTCCATCTTTGTTAGCAGTGGCTTTTAGTGGTAGATGGTATCATTTATATAAAGCTGAAAAGTGTCTGATACCACAAGGAATCCTAGCAAAATCAGCCACAAAGTTGCTTTGAAATTTTTCATAACTTCTTGTTTGTTATACAGCCATGAGCAATTCACATCATTTGCTCAATATTAAAAGGTTGTACTGATGGGAAGTACCATTTGAAAAGTTGAACACAAGTAATAAAGCACTAACAAGTTTAACAAAGTACTTCATGTCTGACAGCCAGGATACAAGGCAAGGCTTATGATGTATAGCGGAAGAAACCTGCTAATCTGACTATAGTACAACAGCTAATCTGTCTAGTGTAAACCAGGTAATCTGTCTAGTGTAAACCAGGTAATCTGTCTAGTGTAAACCAGGTAATCTGTCTAGTGTAAACCAGGTAATCTGTCCATTGTTTCTTCCATAAAACTAATTGTGTTATACACCTATTTGAGCCATACATCATGTAGTCGCACAGTGAGGTGGTGGAGTGATGTAATTTGTTTATAAGCAAACCAAATCCATCATTATATTAAGCCAATTGATTAACTGATGATATATTAAGCCAATTAATTAACTGACAGTGATATATCAAGCTAACTGATTAACTGACTATATTATATCAAGCTAATTGATTAGCTAACAATTATATACCAAGTTAATTCATTACATGTAACAGAAATGATATATGGCTTCTCTTGTAAATCGGAATGATAACCTTATTACTGGTAAGCAGAGATTCCATTGTATCTCTTTAGAAATGCAAACAAAGCATTTTCAAAAATTACCTTCAGTTCAATGACTTCTTTTTTTAGAAATGCTTGGTGAAGCTGCATTTAAAACTTATGATAGGATGTAAAGATATATTTTTGGAAAACATTAAAAAGAGCATAAAATGTAAAACACTTGCTCACCATGAGACACCAGCTCCATCAGTAACTTGGGCCACCAGGTGTTTCTATTCTTGGCATCCCGAGCATCAACATAGTTCAGGATACTGAGGTAATGTGGAACATCACAGTCCTTCACTAATACCAGGACTACACATTTTCTCTTCTCCTCAAAATCTTGAATTAAGGCTATTTCAATTTTATGTAAAACAAAACCACTCTGGAAAGCATCCCTGGCCATAACTATAAGAGTTTTATAGGCACTTTTGATACTATCATCAGCTAATTGTAATAATGATGTAATCAGAGCATTGTCTTGCTCATACTCACAGCCAAGAAATCCATGGTTTTGTTGTAACCTCTCTACAGTTTCCTTCACCCACTGAATATCTAAGCTAGAGTAACTGAAAAATATGTGGTATTTCTTTCCTGGTGGCAAAGCTCTTTTCTGTAAGGAAACTTGGTATTCCTCTGGTGAAATCCTAGCTGATGCATATGAATATATTTGCTCAAGTGGTTCAATTCTTTGCTGAAAAGAAAAATAATATTAACAACTATTGATTTCCCCAAAATAATTTTTTTAAAATTTACACTGCTTCCAAGTAAGAAATTTTGATGCAGCATTTATGATGGTAGGAAAACATAATAATGGATAGGACTGCATTTTGCATTTTTTTTCCCTACAATGCATGCTGCACAGCAGATGAGGTAGATTTGCAGTTTTCAATGTTTAAACAATGATGTGATAGAGAAAAATTTAGCACAAGAAGTTTTACTATGAAATTTATGATCACAGAGTCAAAACGAATAAGAAGGGGATACCTGGAATATGAACTTAAATATCCACAGCAAGAGGCCCAGGTGGACCTGAAACTGCTTTCTAACATTGGTTAAAAAGGCAAAGGTAGAAATAAGGTTTCTTGGACTGAAAGACATAAATGTCATAATTTCCAACCATTTGGTATAAAATAGTGGTATCTGGCATATTGTAGAGTAATGTTTCTATTTATAATTTTGAGTAATTGCAGTTGGACTACAGTGAATATCACACATTGGTATCGTATGTATGAATGTGAAAGCTGTTCATGCAGGGACCCTATCTATTTCATTTCATTGATTTGGTGTTCATGCAGGGACCCTATTTCATTTGATTGATTTAGTGCTCATGCATGGGCCCTACCCATTTCAATTGATTGATTTGGTGTTCATGCAGAGACCCTACCTATTTCATTTGATTCATTTGGTGTTCATGCAGGGACCCTACATATTTAATTGATTTGGTGCTCATGCAGGGACCCTACCTATTTCAGTTGATTGATTTGGTGTTCATGCAGAGACCCTACCTATTTCAGTTGATTGATTTGGTGTTCATGCAGGGACCCTACCTATTTCAATTGATTCATTTGGTGTTCATGCAGGGACCCAACCTATTTCATTTCATTGATTTGGTGTTCATGCAGGGACCCTACCTATTTCATTTGATTGATTTGGTTTTCATGCAGGGACCCTACCGATTTCATTTGATTGATTTGGTTTTCATGCAGGGACCCTACCTATTTCATTTGATTGATTTGGTGTTCATGCAGGGGCCCTACCTATTTCATTTGATTGATTTGGTGTTCATGCAGGGACCCTATTTCATTTGAGTGATTTGGTGTTCATGCAGGGATCCTACATGTTTCATCTGATTGATTTGGTGTTCATGCAGGGACCCTACGTGTTTCATTTGATTGATTTGGTGTTCATGCAGGAATGCTACATGTTTCATTTGATTGATTTGGTGTTCATGCAGGGACCCTATCTATTTGATTGATTTGGTGTTCATGCAGGGACTCTATCTATTTCATTTGATTGATTTGGTGTTCATGCAGGGACCCTATCTCATTTGATTGATTTGGTGTTCATGCTGGGACCCTATTTCATTTGATTGATTTGGTGTCCATGCAGGGACCCTATCTATTTCATTTGATTGATTTGGTGTTCATGCAGGGACCCTATTTCATTTGATTCATTTGGTGTTCATGCAGGAACCCTATTTCATTTGGTGTTCATGCAGGGACCTTATCTATTTCATTTGATTCATTTGGTGTTCATGCAGGGACCCTACTTATTTCAGTTTCTTTATTTGTAAGAAAGTTCTGAAGAGAAAATCATTGTACAAGTAGTAATAGCAAAACCTTAATAGAGAGGAGTATCACTGTACGAGTAGTAATAACAAAACCTTAATAGAGAGGAGTATCAATGTACAAGTAGTAATAACAAAACCTTAATAGAGAAGAGTATCATTGTACGAGAAGTAATAACAAAACCTTAATAGAGAGGAGTATCATTGTACGAGTAGTAATAACAAAACCTTAATAGAGAGAAGTATCAGCGTACGAGTAGTAATAACAACACCTTAATAGAGAGGAGTATCATTGTATGAGCAATAATAACAAAACCTTAATAGACAGGAGTATCATTGTACGAGTAGTACTAACAAAACCTTAATAGAGAGGAGTATCATTGTACGAGTAGTAATAACAAAACCTTAATAGAGAGGAGTATCATTGGTAAGATTTCCATCAATAAAAATGTGGTTGCTATGGAAAGCACACCACTTCTAAGGGTGTCACCTCATAATCAATACAAATGTGGTTGCTATGGAAAGCACACCATTGCCAGGGGAATCACCTCATAATCAATACAAATGTGGTTGCTACGGAAAGCACACCATTGCAAGGGGAGTCACCTCATAATCAATACAAACTTGGTTGCTATGGAAAGCACACCATTGCTAGGGGAGTCACTTCATACACAATACAAATGTGGTTGCTACGGAAAGCACACCATTGCTAGCGAGTCACCTCATACATAATAGTGATAAAGTATGTCCAACAAACAACACTTGTGCAAAATTGAATCAAAACTGACTTGGATATTCTGAAAAAGACTACAATAGGTCTTCCAAATATTTGCCATGGAAACCACACCACTAATTGGGACTCAATTTTGATACAGAAAGTCCTAGAACAAACTCCTAGCAAGCATGATCACACTTTGTTCCGACATTCTAGGAAGAACTGAAAAACAGGTTTTACACCTGGTTGCTAAGGAAACCATGGCTGGTAAAGTGGGGTGGGGGTGGCAACTATGGAAGCATTCTTTCCAAGTTTGATAAATAATTGGCTCAGTCATTTTAGAGAAAATGTTGAAATTGGTTTCCATATGATTGCTAGGGAAACAAAACCATTTCTGAGTAAGACACACTGATAATAATAGTGCATTTTCTGACAAATGTATCTACCAAAGTTGACCGAAATTAGCTCAGATGTTCTGAAGCAAAGCTAGAAAATAAATTTCCACCCAGTTGCTATGGGAGCCACATTATTGCAAATGAAACAACTTCCAACAATTTTAATAATGCATGTCCTCAGAAATATTCATACACAATTTGGATGAAAGTGAATCAGTAGCAGCAGGGAGGGTGAACCCTACAACTTTGTACAGACCGTTATTTTACAAAAATAAAGGTTCCTACAGGGGCTGAAAAATAAGGTCAATAACGCTAAACCGAACCTCCTAACTTTTATTATTACCGTATAGTTTGAAAAACGAATAATAAATCGTTTGGTTTAGCTCATTTTTGTTATTTTATTTTTGACTTTTTTGTTAATGCGTTTAGTTTACTCAGCGGGTCACTTAATTTTTGTCAGTCACCCTCCCTGCTGCTGTAATTAACCAAAGATTTTATCTAGACCTATACGATATCTGGATCTTGGATCATGTAAATTTATTGTAATAAATCCAAACGGAACAGCTTGTGCTTGAGCAAAAAAGTTTTTGAACTTCATCATATCCATATCCCCTGAACACCAAGTATAATAAATATTCTGTAGAGTATAATTATCTACTCCATTAAACATTACTAAAATATTGCAATTGTCTCTGATCACTTTAGGTATTTGTGTATATCGCTGAGTGACGTATATAACATCTGTATTCTTGTGTCTACCTCGAGAAAATATTCTAGCTGGATTTGTTTGTCTGTCCAACATAACGTCATCGTACACCACTAAATTATTAATAAATCCATTTAGGTCATCTACAGATGGAGCCTCATCAATATCGGTGATAAAGTCAACAACAGCATCACCGTCTTCATTCAGCAATTTTGCATTTTCATTAAAATCTTTAAGTACTTTGTAACAGTGTTGATCATCCACAGATGGTGCTACTAAATACAATTTACTCCATTTTAACCATCGCATTATTAAATTTAATAATAGTTGTGTTTTACCTGATCCAGATGGACCTATTATAATCATCCTTATCGAATTTGGTAATGCTGGATGATGCCTCACTGGCTCCTGTTTTCGTGTCGCCGAAAAGTCAATTATATCCATATAATAAATAATATGAGTCTATATGGTGTTCGGTGTAAAATTCCTACACCCACTGCTGAACTAACTACAATAACAACAAAAACTAAACGACGTGCTCTGACAGGCAAATGTGTAAAATGTGGCACGAAGAAATACAAATTTGTTAAAACAAAGACAGGTGGAGATATAGCCGCTTTATTAGGAAAATTACCAGGAACTCCGTGGGCTAAATACCCCGGTGAGAAACATATTCCTGGATATAATTATTGCGGTCCTGGAACTCGACTTGATATCCGACTTGATAATCAAGATCAACCAAGACCAGGAGAGCATCCAGTAAATAAGATTGATAAAGCATGTCATGTTCATGATGTTGTGTATAAAAGTAAAGATTTACAACAAAGGCATCTCGCAGATGTAAAATTGATTCATGCATTAAATTCTATACCTAATAAATCTGTCAGAGATAAATTAGCTAGTTTTCTAGTAAAATCTGCCATGAAAAGTAAAATAATGTTAGGGGCTGGTAATTAATTATATAACTATTATAATGGAATCCATTTATTATAGCCCAAGAGGATATTGGAGAGGTAGATCAGCTATTAGTAAATTATCTGAAGCAGCAAAAGTCTCACGTTCTGTTGCTGCAGCGTGGTTAGCACGACAGGCAATATGGCAAATTTATCTACCACCACCTAAAAAATTCAATATGCACATTTTGATGTCAGCGTCCCTAATGAGGTTCATCAAGCAGATATTTTATTTTTACCACACGATACCATTAAAATTGGTAAACGTCAATCACGCACATACAAATACGCATTAACTGTCGTTGACGTTGCAAGTAGATATAAAGAAGCTGAACCATTATCAACAAAGACAGCGTCTGAAGTTGCATCTGCGTTTGAACGAATTTATCAGCGAGGACCTTTGCGATGGCCACAGTTATTACAGGTTGATCCTGGCAAAGAATTTCTTGGTACAGTATTATCGTTGATGAAGAAACATAACGTTAAAATCAGACGAGGACATACTGAAATTCATCGTGATCAGGCAATTGTTGAACGATTTAATCGAACACTTGCCGAGCGGTTATTTGGATACCAATACGCAAAAGAAATATCTACTGACTTTAAATCCGGTGAGCGATCTCGTGAATGGGTTGCAAGGTTACCAAATGTGATAGCTGCATTAAATAACGAAATTACTCGTTCAACTTCAATGAAACCTTCTAATGCGATCACAAAAAATATATACCCCGTAGCAATGACAGACATCAACCTCAACCAGTATTAGGTAATGTAACTGTAAGATATTTATACGAACCTGGTGAACTTGAAGGTGGTAAAAAAAGAGCAACCGATCCTATCTGGAGCGTGACTACACATACAATTTCTAGTGTGGTTAGATCCACTGGTAGACCTCCAATCTACAGATTAGATTCGAGCGCCCCTCAACGTGGATTTGTACGTGAACAATTACAAGTAATTCCTAAAGACACACAATTACCACCACATACAATTACATAACCAGAACCTCTACGTCGATTGCATTCAAGACAGGTCAGCATCACATTATCAAGTATATGACCAAGATCACTATTAATTCTGTCTACGGTAAATTGTCTTGGATTATTATTCGAATATTGCCATAACATATTACAGTTACAACTTGCACAATTATTATTCTGTTGTGTTTTTAGTTTTATAATAAATTCAGTATCAATATCAAAATCACGTTTATTTTTTTTATCACACCGTTTATAACCAGATAGTTTTTTTCTTATTACGTCATTATTAACAGTCTGATCATTATTTTCTGTAAAATGCATAATAACCCTATGTAGTTGAGATATTCTTCTGACTCTAGAAACTGCGAGATAGACTAAATTCGACCATTCGATCCGATCATCTATAATCCAGATATTTGTATCAGAAATAGTTAACCCCTGTGATGAATGAATAGTTATAGCATATCCTAACGTCCACGGTGATTTATTCATATTCAGCGCATTCTCAACGACATTAATATCGACTAAAATAATATCATTCAAGACAAGATTCTGTATTCCACCACCAGGAATTTCAACATCAATATTCTGTCGTCGAGTATCTGCTGGGCGATAACACAAAGGTACAGGTAGATCTGAAAATTTTTCTTTATGTAACATAAATAATTTATTCTGTAGTTCATCACGAACTATCCTTCTACTCGCGACTATTAAATCAGCGGGATTCCATAAAGTCCAAAATTCATTCATAGAAGTCTCTGGAATTACTCCTCGCATTATTTCACATTGTACTCTGTCTGGTTGTAATCTAATTAATCTTTTAAATTCCTTCAGCGGTTCGTCAATAGCTCTATGGTCGTCATTTATTTCCTCGTAATAATCTACGTTATTCTTCAGCCATTCATGTGAGACTGTCCAATAAAAGGTGGTGGTTGACCATGATCACCGCACATTATTATAGCAGTATTCTTCGTCAATAACCAATCAAGAAATGTTTTTAATATTTCTAACGACACCGTGCATATCTCGTCCCATGTAATATATTTAGGTATATATTTTTCACCCAT